>JAUTDX010002902.1:0-59144 GCA_030844895.1 Ambrosia x helenae
TATGTTGACTTTGGTGAACTGTTATGCATATTAGGTGCATGTTTGCGTGTGATTGCATGATTTCTCATCCTTAGTTAACACGTGAGTCGTCGGGTCACCAATGGGATGTCGGGTCTTGTCTGTGTGGTCAAAGTAGTCAAATGTGTTTTTAAACGTACTTGGTTATGGTCTGGACAAATCCGGGACTAGATAACCTTAAGGTTATTAGTCTAACCACTGGTAACACTTTTATGATAGATCTCCGGTAGTTGGGATTATCTGGACTTGTCTTTACTCTTATTTAAAGAACGCAACCAAAGGTGAGTTCACGGCCCCGCTTTTACTGCTTTTACTTTCAGGGGAGAAAACAATGCGCTAAACTATTGATTGAAACTATTGTCATACTATGGGTTGGTTTTGGGTTACTATGCGATCTTTGGAAGTCCCGGGAAAACCATGAATGTGCGATGCACTACGGGGGAAATATGGATAGATCTATTGAGCGTGACCGGCCCCGCTCGTCCGGCTTGGAGTCGGCGGGTTGTATATTGTCTCGAACTGCTAAACATATGCTAAACATATGCTAAACGTGTCCAGTAATGGTTTTCCAATCGTAGTAGTAGCAAACACTTACGCCTAGCTAGCGTACTTTTACATAGTATTGACAGGGCTTAAACTTGGTAACACTTTATGAAAATCTGTGAACTCACCAGCATTATATATTGACGAAGTTTTGGCATGTTTTTCTTAGGTCGCTAAGGTAGCATCAATGGAACTAGGCGCACGAGTCTGCATGGCGTCTAGGATTAGTTCATGTTTTAAATAATCAGTTGAACATTATGTCTTTTGGGATTTTGTTTGTAACTAAAAAGCTTCCGCTGTTGGTTATTGTATTTGAATCAAAAGTTTTTGGTTTACGTATTTTATCATATAGTGTTGTTTATTGTGACCGTTGACTTGGATCCTGGTGTGTCACGCGCCTCGCGGTAAAACCCCGCATGTGGAATTTGAGGGTGTGACATAAACTGTTTTAGCGTGATAATATTAAGGTAAACATGTCAATCTTTAGTTTGGTACACAAGGTGAACAAAATTTGGTTTAATCCCTATCAAACATGTCAAACTTTATGTTTTGGTTGATTTACGTGCACTTTTTTTTTCAACTGTTTACTCAGGTTATTGCACCTGAAGAACCGGATACAGATGATGAAACCGAATTGAAAAAATGGAAATGGAAAGTTAAATCTGTAAAGAAGGAAAATCGAGAAAGACATTCACAACGATGTGACATCACATCGAGCTAAAACTCGCTGTAAGAGGCTTGCTTCCTTGTTTAGATTATCAAATTTAGCTTGTATGTACATATATTTATATTAAACAAATTAATTACATTGCTTTTTAACAGGTACCCGCACAATCTCGATTTTCGTGGCCGTGCATACCCAATGCACCCATATTTAAATCATTTAGGGTCTGATTTATGTCGGGGTGTTCTTGAGTTTGCTGAGGGACGGCCACTTGGGCCTTGGCGAGTCGGGACTAAAATGGCTTAAAATACATTTAGCAACATATGAAGGTCGGATGTCCTTTACAGAAAAACACTTGGATGACATATTTGATTCTTCAGATCGACCTCTTGAAGGAAAAAGATGGTGGCTACGGGCAGAGGACCCGTTTCAATGTTTGGCCATTTGCATTAATCTTTCTGAAGCATTAAGAAGCGAGACTACCATATCACATATGCCTATCCACCAGGTAGCAAATTATTTACCATTTCACGTTTTCACAAAATTGGTGGCTTACTGGCCTTTTCGATAGTTATTGCCTAATTCAAGTTAGAGATGCATTTTATTTTATTATTAACTTAACTTGTTTTTCATTCACAATTATCAAGCACTTGGAAGGGACAAGGTAATTTAGTGATATACTTTTTCAAAGATGATTTGAAAAATCATCAATTATAAATTTTCAGTACAGTTTTTATTTTCAAATATCTTTTATTCTATGCTTACACCTCAATTTTTTGACATGTATTCAGCTAGGAGCAGCTGCTGTTAATCTGGTTCAAGGAGATAAACCAGCTGATGTGTACTCTGGGATTGCTACCAGGTTAGAGCCTTTAGCTGCTATATGTCTATTAATAAAATCTGGAAATCAATTTTCTTTCTATTTTTTGGGGGAATATGATGGTTTCTTATATGTTGAAGCGGTTACCAATTCATATAAATATATTGATATGTAATATATTTTGACCTAAAAGAGGTTTTGAAGTCCCCATATTTCTTCAATTAGGACTAACCGCATTGTTCATGGCTGCCGATTGGTTTTTCGATGGTCTTTATGGCGGCTTGTGGAGTGCACAGGTGCCATTGAAGTGCACAAAGCTCACAAGTGCGTGACCTTTTGGAGCCATCGGTCTGAAGCGAATCCATACACACCTCTGTAAATTTGCTGACATGGTGTGCGTTTTAAGCAGCGCAAACGAAGGTTATACTCTTCCTCAACTGCTGCCCATACAGGCTGAAGATTAAGTGCAACCGATGAGTGGACTGAAAGGTCATTTTGGTGTTTGTCAATGGTTTATACGCGAATTTCATTTATTGGGACTCTAGTTTTAGGTTTTTTGGTCATGGTCACATTGTTAAAGTGTTATGATTTAATAAGAAGATAGGAGGATATAGAAAACTGATGCTTGAATCATATGATTGGTTGGCTGTACTGTAAGAACTAATTTATTAACAAAGATTACTTTCTTTTGCTCTCATAGCAATCCCATGAATGCAATCACAATGTGTATCACAGATGATAGCAGGCCTTCACTATTGTGCTAGAAGACCTCGACGCTCAGTTCCCTTTTAAGTGTTTTGCGATACTACAGGCTGTTTTAAGTTGGTTTTAACTTTTAAGTATGTCCTCATTTATAACGACGTCTAACACACTATCCGTTGCTAACATTGTTGCATAGATGGGTTGTTCCCCTTTGTTACTCTTTCTCGGCATGATATCACATTTGCGATCAACAAGATGTGCCAGTTTATGCTTGCCCCAACTAAAAACCGTCGTTAAATGGATTCTCTATTCAAAAAGGGGTGGCGGCGCAGCTTGTTGCCCGCCTACCTACCATCCTTATGTAATTTACCCTTTTTCGTCAATGAAAATGGAAGTAAATTAAAAAAAAAATGGATTCTAAATTTGATAGGCTTAACTAAACACTAATAATACCGGACTTTGTATACAACTATGCATTGTTTAAAACTTTGGAACCATTCAACACCAAACTCTACCAAATTTGTAGCCACTGTCACCTTACAAATAAATATGCAGAATTATAGATATCTCTGGTGACTTCACATATAAAGTCAACCTCATGCATGAAACAGTCACAGAAATAACTATAATAAGAATTACAAGGTGACTTGGTCAATTGTCAGGAAGTTTTACTTGTTCATTATATCCAAAACAAGTGAAGGATCACACTCACATGACATCAGACATTTTAATATTTAATTTAAGTGAAGATCAATTCCAAGCATAGAGTTATGGTTAACCAAACATAAAATCTCTAACTAAATTAAATCTATAGTCAGTATGACCATGTCTACTCCTTATCGACATACACTCAATGGTTCATAGAAGTTACCAAACTCCAAAGGTGGTTTGATCAGGAGTTCTTGCATATGAAACAAGAAAACAATATGTCAAGCAGTAGCATCAGCTCTGATTGGTTTTCTTCGGTACGATAAATGATAATCTTGTCTCTCTATAATCTTGTTAAATCTTGACCGCGTTTTAATATCTCAATTGTAATTTTTTTATTTTCTGAAGGTGAACAACATCTCAAATGCAAGTGATGTCAAGTCATTACTGGTTGTTATTTCAGAAATCATGGAACTATCAACTGTGACACAAAATGATAATTTTATCACATTAGGATGCTATTTTTACCGCGTTTCTTTGGTCATCATGGAGTTAGAATCCTCAGAGATCTTACTATCACTATCAGACTGCATATACATAGCAAAAGACCTGTTCTCAAGCATAGCCATTCCAGATTCAGAAGTCAAAACCATCATGAAACAGCTTGAGAGGGTGATTAAGCACATGGGTGAGGTACTAAGCTCGATAAAATCATCGTCAGAAGAATATTTCCACTATGCGGTTCAGTCTTTAGTAAAAGACGTCAGTGGTTTTAGTTTGGATTCTTTTGAAACCAGTGAAGAAATTCATTATGTTCAGAAGGAAGATGATCTATACGCCATTAACGCTGTCGACATCTCCACAGATGATGAACCTGAACCAGAAACGACACATGTGATGAATTATATAGAACCGTTATATGAAACTTTCTTCTGTCCATTGACAAATAAGATAATGAATGATCCAGTCACTATAGAAAACAGGTGTCACATACGAGAGGATCGCGATAACTGAATGGTTTGAAAAGTTTGGCAATCCTGCAGATATTATCTGCCCCAAAACTGGCATGAAGATAAACAGTAGGACTTTGAACAGAAATCTCGCGTTACTGGAAACGATTAAGCAATGGGAGATAAGAAATGAACAAGCAAACATAAAGGCTGCAAAAGCGGTTCTGTCTTTAGCCAGTTCTAAGCCCAAGATTCTTGAAGTAATACACAATTTGCAGACTTTATGCAGAATAAAACAGTACAATGTGGTGGAGATACGCAGCATTGGCATCATACCACTTCTTGCAGAAATCTTGAAGCATGAAGATAGAGACTTGACTGTTGGAACACTCGAATTGCTTACACAGTTGACCGAAAATGATGATGAAGATGAAGGAAAGGTACACTTTTTATCAAAATTTCGACTTGATAACAGAGTTCATATGTTATACTTTTAAGAATCTGAAACCATCGGGATACTTTTTTGCAGAAAATGATTGTTACAGCAGTGGATTTATCGCTAATAATACAAAATTTAACTAGTAAAGTTGAACGTATTAAGCATTCGGCTTTGCTGCTGTTGGTTGAACTTTCAAAAAGTAGTTACTTTTGTGATCAAATTGGTTCAGTTACTGGAGGGGTTTTGATGCTGATTACTCTAAAGTACAGACAACCCGTTGATGCATTTGCGTCAGAGAAAGTCGATGAAATCTTGAAAAACATGGAGCGATCACCAAATAACATCAAGATCATGGCAGAAAATGGACATTGGCAGCCCCTTTTGCATCATTTTCTTGAAGGTACAACTTTACTTAAAATGGGTCAAAATTTTATATCTTTTTAGTCAAATATGTAAAGGATTAAAAGGTATGAAACCAAACAGGTAATAAAGAGATGAAGATGGAGATGGGGAGTTATCTTGGGGAAATTTTTCTTGGACATGATGATGAGATTAAAGGTTATGTGGTGGAGACGGTTTCGCCTGTTTTAATTCAAATGGTGTTTCATGGAAACTCTTTAGCAAGAAATGTTGCATTTAAAGCACTGAAGCAGATCTCATCGCACCCCGAAAATGCAAAGATTCTTGTGAAATCAGGTATTGCTGGTAACATGTTTAATGAGATGCTTAAGAGAACAATTTACGACGAGCCGATGAATTCAAAGGCAGAAGCTGCAGCCATACTTGCAAATATACTTGAATCAGGATCTGTACAGCTAAATGATCTCCAAACCGATCACAAAATGTCGTTAGATTACATCATCTACACTATGATAAAAAAGATCCGGAACTCAACGCCAGATGATTTGAACATCAACTTTGTAAGAATCCTCTTATGCCTCATGAAATTCCCCAAAACCCAAGAAATCATCGTGTCGGTGGTAAAGGAGGGTGATGCTTGTACAAATCTAGTTGAACTTTTGAACAACCCGAATGAGGAACTGCAGGTGGTTTCAATTGTGTTTTCAATAGCTCTTTCGCCCTTTTTTGGCAACATATTAGCTGACAGATTATGCAAAACAAGAGGTCAACCACATGCCTTGCTAAAAGAGTTGCCGGATACCAACGCACCCACTGAAAAACAAGCGGTTTCAGTCAAGTTCCTAGCCAAACTTCCACATGATAATCTGTCACTGAATTTGGCGCTGCTTAACGCAGTCCCTTTAATTTTGAGAAAAACAGATCAAGTTCAGAGATCTGGAATGAGAATGAGCAAATATGGAAGTGTTTATCTTGAAGGACTAGTGGGAATACTTGTTAGATTTACGTCGACACTCTATGAGCATCAGTTTTTGGTTCTAGCAAGAACTTTCAGCTTCACAAATGTGTTCACTGAACTGCTTATGAACACATATAGCGATGAAATTCAGAAGCTCTCAGCGAACGGGTTAGAGAATCTGTCTTCAAAGACTGTTACTTTATCGAAACCACCACCGCAAATCAAGAAACCGAAGCTCAAAAGGTTCAAGAAGCTCAGAGAATTCTGTTTACAAAAATGGTCCTCATTTGGTTCAAGAATTATTGAAATCACGCCGCCATCACTATGCCCAGTTCACAAGGGAGTTTGTTCTTCACAAGAAACCTTTTGTTTGGTTGAAGCAAAAGCAGTAGAGAAGCTATTGACTTGCTTTGACCATATCAATATTCAAGTTGTGGAGGCTGCATTATCAGCTATCTGCACGCTATTAGATGAACGGGTCGATTTGGATGCCAGTGTGAGTATTTTGATTCAAAATAAAGCCATACAACATGTGTTGAATGTGATCAAGGCGCATAAAGACGAGTCTTTGAGGCAAAAAGCATTCTGGATACTGGAGAAACTGTTAAAGGAAGGAGATGTTAACTCAACTTCAGAAATATCACAAGACAGATTCTTGCGCGCAACATTAATCAACGTTTTGCATTATGGCAATGGGGATATTAGATTGATGGCTGAGAAAATCTTGAGGCACTTGATTTAAGATGTGATGCGTTTTAACGCTAGTTTTACCATGTATTTTCTCATATTTTGTACACGTGTTTGAGAATCGTATAAATGATTGGATTGTCCATATAATTACGCATAATTTTAACTTTGTACACATTATTATTTGTTAAAGCAGCCAAATCATTATTTTAATTGCATGAAGTATTATACTGTCTTGTGCAGGCCAATTTAAAAAACAGATATATATTACATTTGGCCTGCAGCATTAAGAGATCAAGTCCACATGGATGGTTTTCACCCGACGTCAAGCCAATTCAACGATGAAAACTAGTAGTTTATTAAGAGACCAAGTCTAGTTTTTATCTCTAATATATAATAAACCAACTCCTCATTGATATTTTCAACAAAAAGACACAAGTTTATTTTAATGTTTTTAAGTGCTTTATATGATAAAGTTTGGTGTCTCTTGGCATTCTTGTAAGTTCATTGAATCAATCAAGTTTTTGACCAAAAGATTAGGATGGCTTCTTTCTCAATGGAGGATTTTGTGGGAACTGGATGTCTGCAAAAACTTCTCCCAAAGCTGTTAGATGATGGTTGGGATGATGTTCCGACGTTGAAGATCATGAATTCAGAAGATATGATTGCACTTAACATGACTCAAACACAAAAGGTAAGTTTATAATCACCATATGTATGATTGTTTTCCCTGTAACAATAGTATTAAAAATCTTTGTTTTGACTGAAATCTGCAGGATGCATTAGAGATCAGATCATACCTCCATGACCGCGCACTAATGCAATATGCAGATAAGCTAGAAGCCTCAGGAAACTGTCTAGCCGAGCTTTTAAACCTTTCAACGTCAGATCTTTCTGCTCAGTTCACCATGAAAAGAGGACACATCGCACGGTTCATGGACCGTACCTCACACTGTGAACCTGATCCTATGCCACAATCATTTTCTCTCTCTGCAAGAAAACCAACGGTCCCACCATCCCGAACCATGTCTAAGACCACCCAGTCCATTACAAGACCAAAACTGCAAACCATGTCAACACGAAGCACTATCGCTTATGACGCTACAATCGAGCAATCCATATCTGATTTCAAGATAAAAGATGGGCATGTCTTTAAAGGGATCGTGGCAGCTTTACCCGACGAGCCACGAGCATGTGGCTGCGTACAACCTCCACCTATAGTTGATGACGTGGCACCATACCCTATTATCGAAAATATATCCGTTCAAAAACTAACTCCTGAGTATAAGATAGGCATGGAACGGTTGGTCAAGTCAAAGGCGCCACCTATGCGCGCTTCAGATCTATGGCGCGACAAACCTTCACTACTTCTTTGTATCCGTCGCCCAGGGTGCATCATGTGCCGAGCCGAGGCACACAAACTTTACTCAAAGAAGCCCATATTTGATGCATTGGGGATCAATTTATTAGCTGTACTTCATGAACATATAGAATCAGAGGTAACAACTAATAAGCTAAACTTTCTTGAATTAATATGATAACAGTCATTAAATTTTAATCTATATAATTAGTTAGTTAATTTAGTTAATGAATGGTACTAGGTAAGAGACTTTTGGCCCAGATATTGGGGTGGTGTTGTACTTCTTGACAAGAACATGGACTTCTTTAAAGCTCTTGGTGGAGGGTCATTACTCAAGGACAAATTCATATCAGGATTTTTATTTAATCCGCGAGCGCGCGCCAACTATAAGCGCGCAAAAGCCATGGGAATAGAGCAAAATTTCAGGGGTGAAGGTGAGATTAAAGGTGGACTTTTTATAGTTGGTAAAGGAAGAACCGGAGTTGCATACCAGTTTATAGAAAGAAATTTTGGTGACTGGGCACCACTTTCTGAAATCATTGAGATATGTACAAGGTTAAAGGTATAATTTAGTAACATTGATTGATGTTACATGTTTTTTAGTCTGTTACATCATTGTTTTACAAATGTTATAATACTTTTTTGCAGAATCAACAAGGTGATAGCGAGGATTCGATAGCTTCACGTGATTATGAATGAGTTTGAAGGTGTTAATCTTGATTGAACGCGTTGGTTTGGTCGAGTCAAGAAAGATGAGGGGTTGAATGAAAGTGAGAGAGATTGGTTAATAAGCGATTTGTTTAATTCTTTGTTTCTTTTCTCGTAGTAGAATTACCTTACGGAACAAGTTATTGTTTTAGTATAAATAGAGGGTTACGTTCTATGTATTATGTTTTGGTCTTTGATATTAATAATAATATATAAAACATATTTGTATGCACGTAAAACAAAATGTACAGATTTAACCTTGGGCCCGAACGGGCCCAAGTGAAACTCATGAACACGGTTAGCTAAATGGGCCATGTTCAAGTTTTCATGTCAACACAAATTTATTGGTTTAACATTTGGGTTCATGTTTCTAACACGATTATTCAAGTTCGCATCAAATTTATATGTTCATGTCGGGACCAACTAACCCACAAACACGACCGCTGTGTAGCATCTCTAATTCTAATCAGTTGGTATAAAATGTTGGATATTAAAAATATTCTGTGTACAAAGATCCAAACATGTAAAGTACAGTCAGTAAAATTCATATGCAAGAATCCAAACAGTCACTATGTGAGCTGCCTACTCCCTAACTAACCCATTTTTGCATTCAAGATCACAAATTTTGACTTTTACTGAAACCAAAATCACTGTAAAAAGTCAACAAGAAAATGAATCAATGTAGCCCACAAATCAGTTTACTAAAACCATGTTTAAGTGTGAAGAAAACAAACAAACTGTTCTAAAAAACAATTAGAGATTACAAACAAAGCTTTTTAACAAAATAAAACGCGACCCATAAGTCCAAATATTAATATAACAAACACTACCCGGATGCAGATTCATCTGTTGCTTTACAATTTGAGTCGACAAAAAATCATTGTTCTAAACGAGCAACTCGAATCCCATCCGTGAATTATGTATTATCACCTTCTCTTGCAGTTTATATATAAAAAGAATACCCACAGATTAATTACATCACCCGGCGTCTGGACCTCACAAGATTCGACCCAGGGTTCTTCTAATGCATTTTTTTCATGAAGCCTATATCGTTGTTCTTTAAGGTTCGGCTTTCAAATGGCCTGGAGGTGTCGATCCTGTTTAAAGACCATAGCCAATGGTTATAGTATATATAAAATAGTAAAAAGTAAAAATAAAAATATATCTTCCATTAAAGTACCTAAATTTTGGCTGCTGATGGGAGTACTAGGATTTAATCCCATTTGGACAATGTTGTGAAGCTCGTCGTCCCACGAACTAGGTACATGGGAAGCAGGATCTTTAAATCCTCCACCAATAGCCATCAAATGGGAATTGAGTGATCTTCTTACTGCATCTGAAGAGCTTCCTACACCAGAGATCCCGCCTTGCATAATCGCCATTTGTGATTGGTTAGGAGGATAAGGCATAGCCATGTCAGCACCAAAACCAAGCGAACCAGAAGATCCCAATCTTGATTCAAGTATCTAACTCAAATACACGCCATTAGCGATAAAATATTACTATTTAGTAACATATTAAAAAATATGCCTTACATCTTTTGCAAGGAGTCCCTCAAGGTTAAAATCCATCCGAGGATTAACAGTAGCGAGTTTCATCGACAAAAACTGCATAAACAAAATTTTTATATTAGAAAAAGGTAAAAAAATGTAGCAATTAACATATATTATTATTTTGGTAACCATACCTCAACTTGCCGTTGTAGTGATTGTACATAGTTAATGATTTCATCCAACATAACTGCTTTGCCTGTGACCTTAATGAACAATCAAAATAAATGAGATATACGCAATGTATGCTGGGTACAAGTTCAAGATTTTGGAATCAAACTTGCTAATAAATTCAAATTTCAATAAAAGAAGTTACCTGAAACCCAACCCAACCCAATCAAACCCCTTTTATAAAACAAACAAATTGAGAAAAACCATATAATATATACACACAAACAGGAGTTGTAGTAAAACGGCTAAATCAGAACGGCTCATAACTTCTTTCCCTTTCTTTCACCTGATTACAAGTTGGGTCACTAGACATGTTTCGACCCATACCAAAGCCACATAGTAGTTGCAGAAAGCTATGATGAAAGCACTTACATTCTGTGTCGCGATTAGCCTTATCCTGTTCTGATATACACACTTTGGAGGGTCAGTAGTTCCAACATTCCCAAACTGTGCATTATATAATATGGTTGCAGCGTATCACATTTATTATCCAATTCATTCTTCATTTATAGATTATTCTAACTGTCTAATCACCAAAAATCTAACTGATATAAAGATCGGTTTCTAAGGTTTTCGTTTACTAGGAGAGAACAATTAAACTGCTTTCTTTTCTAACCTTTATCAGGTTTTAATTCTTTTTTCATTTGATCCCAACCAAATTACCCCAACAAGAAATTATTTAAGATCATTATACAAGCCAACAAATTTACACATCCAAATTATAAAGATATGATAGGAAAGTGGACGTGCCAAAAAAAAGTGTACCCAGCTGAGCTGGGGTTACAAGTATGTGTGTGGTTATGAACTCTTGGAAGACTTTGACCCATGACTACTAATCTCCGGTCAACTCTTGAATGATATGATTGATGAGGTCTAAATCTATACATATAATAAACCAAAGCCATTTTAATGACATGGCATTTAAAGAGGCATTCTCCTCCTTAAGTGTGCCATGTGTCATCCCATGTGGCATTGAGATATTTTAGGAAAAAAAAAATTAAAAATAAAATTGGATTTTTATCTCTTATGTTTCCTCCTATAACTTTTAAACGTTAATATCTTTTATATACGAGATTTTTTAAAGAAAAAAAGTACACCAAATTAACGAGCATTTTATTATCTTTCCAACGAGTACCATATTGCTATATAAAAAACGGAGAAAAAAAACGACTATTTTTTTCTGGGGTTTTGTTCATATAGAAAAAAAAACACTAGGCAAGTCACTAAGTCACTAATTATGTTTAAATCAGTAAATATGAATTCTATTTTCAACATGCGTTAGCATTGGAGTTATACATTGTTTTAGGTTAGATATTAATATTAGAGTTATACATTGTTTAAGGTTAGGCGTTAACATTGGAAATACATTGTTAATTGTTTTAGGTTAGGTGCTACCCGAAACTTTCTTGCATGTAACTGTAAAGCGAATAATTCTATTTCATATGTAAAATTAATATGTCATATTTGATTTCTCAACCCCGGGACGTTCCCGGGGTATAATCTAGTAATTATGATATGATATGCTTTATTGATGTGTGCGACATCTATAGGGGTTAACCCGCCACTTAGACCCTCTGTAGTAGAGAGCGTGATGTTGAAAAAAAAAATAGCGCCCCCCCAACACCGCTACGGGGGGCTTTATTTTTCAAAACCATCACTTGGCGTTATACAAATCACGCCCGGAACAAAACTCCCCCCTCCAATCATGCTTTGACACCTCATACTCTCTATTTATTATTATTATTTTATTATTTTTTTAAGTTAAAAGATATAATAAAATATTAATAATTAAAAAAATAATAAATATTAATAGGGGCTTTATAAATAAAGCCTCACTACTACACCAATTTTTCACTTTATCTCTCCATGCTGACTCAGCTGCCACGTGGACCAATCAGAAAATGGGGCTTTATATATAAAGACCCCCACTACGCATGGTGTTATAATTTGCTTTGGTTTTAAATGAAAGTATTATTATTCTTATTTATATTTTATGTCTTTAAAGTAAACAAAATATTCTTTGCTTAATAATTAAAGGTATGTACCATATACAAAATGAGCCAAAGAAATAGTAAATAACTAAACAAATACTGATTAAATTTTGGCTTCTGATCTCCATCGTGTCGGTGGAAGTCGTAAGCTGAGTCATGGATGTGGTAATGTATGGTTTCAGTCATGCGAAAATCTTTGACACGGACGAGCTTGTTTAATATATAGTATTTAATTAGTTTTTCTTTTAGTCCTATTGTTATACATCCTCCTCTGAAAGGCTGAATCTGAACTTTATATTTTACCCAAAAATGAAAATTACCAATTTTCTTGTAATCTTTTTTACATTGTTGTTGTTGTTCCTGCAAAGATTTGGCTTAAGCAAGAACATGCTTATGATCACTTCTTCAAATGTTACATGTATCGAAAGAGAGAGGCAATCCCTTCTTGCAATCAAACATAACCTCACAGACAGATATAATCTACTGTCAACATGGAGGGGAGTTGAATGCTGCAAATGGCGTGGAGTTGGGTGTGACAGTCGAAATGGTCATGTTGTCAAACTTGATCTTCGTGCTCAAGTATCTCTGTTCGGTTCAAATAATGACAAATGGCTGGAAGGTGAGTTGAGTCCGTCGTTAAAGAATTTGAAGCACTTGCGTTATTTGGACATGAGCATGAATCGATTCTCAGGTAACATTCCTGAATTTTTAGGATCCTTTCAGCATTTGGAATACCTGAATTTGTCAGACTCGTTTTTTGGTGGAGGAGTAGTTCCTCATCATCTAGGAAATCTCTCAAGGTTACAATATCTTGATCTTAGTTACACAAGTACTATATTGGATGATTTGGGATGGGTGTCTTCACAAGGCAATCCTTCCTAACCATACTGATTGGTTCCATCCAATTACCATGCTCCCTTCTTTGCTTACACTGAACCTGGCAGATTGTTTTATCACAAATATCCCTTCTGTTAAATTCATCAATTTCACGTCTCTTCATTCACTTGACCTCTCTTTGAATTTCTTCAATTCCACCTTTCCTCTCTGGTTATCAAACCTTACTGGCCTCATGCATCTACACCTCAATGATAACCACTTCCATGGTAAAATTCCGGATTTTATTGGAATGTTCAATCATCTTGCTACCATCGACCTCTCCTTCAATTCCTTTGAAAGTTTGATACCAGATCAGTTATGTAATTTGAGCAGCCTTGTTCATCTGCAACTTTCTGGAAATAGCTTTTCTGGTCCTATTCCCCAAAGCATTGGACTACTCTTCAGGCTTGAAGACCTGTATCTTTATTATAACCAATTGAGTGGGAACATTCCTATGAGTGTTTGGCAACTTTCAAAGCTCAAGAATCTAGGTCTCTCATACAATTCATTAGTTGGTGTTCTTTCTGAAACTCACTTCACCAAGCTAAAGAATCTGAATAATTTGATGTTGTCAGGCACTTGGTTAGTGTTGAATTTCAGCTCCGGATGGATTCCTACCTTCCAACTGCAGGTATTTGAAGCAGGTTCCTGCAACATCGGACCCCACTTCCCAAATTGGCTACAAACACAGACACATATTCAGAGACTGCATCTTTTTAACTCGAGTATTAGAGATACAATACCAGAGTGGTTTGAGAACATCATGTCTCATATTCGTTACCTGGATTTGTCAAATAACCAGATCAGTGGCAAACTACCAAGATTTGATTTTGACAGTAGTCCTGATAGGATCTTGAGGATGAACTCAAACAAATTTGAGGGATCACTAGCTACATTTCCGCCAAATGTGTGGATTCTGGATCTCTCAGACAACTTACTGTCAGGACATGTTCCTCAAACAGATGAAACAATGAACCCAGCACTGGAAGTTGTTAATCTCTCAAAAAACCATTTCAACGGAAGCATTCCAGTACACTTATGCAAGCTTCCTAGCATCAATGTTTTGGATTTATCACAGAATAAGTTTTCTGGGAGGCTTCCTAGCTGCTTAGGTAATTTGACTAGTTTGCAAGTGATGGATGTTTCAAATAACACTATAACTGGTGTTATTCCAAGTTCATTGGGTTCTCTTTCATTTCTCATGTCATTGCACTTGCGCAACAATAGATTTGAGGGGAATCTTTCACTGTCTTTACGAAATTTAACGAGGTTGGTCACACTGGATACAGGGAACAACTTTTTAATGGGTAGAATCCCTTTTTGGATTGGAGAAAACCTATTAAAGCTTAGAATCTTAAATCTGCAATCAAATAAGTTTACTGGTAAGATTCCACTACAACTTTGTCAACTCAATGCTCTTCAACATTTAAACTTGGCAGATAATAACATAAGTGGGACGATCCCTCGTTGCTTCAGTAATTTAAACGGTATGATCAACATTTCCGATGACTCTGGATACATGGGGAGTGATTTTTATGAAGAAAATATTTTGGCTTACGTGAAAGGAATTCAGCTGGTGTACACCAGGACAATACGATTTTTGACAACCTTAGACCTCTCAAGCAACCACATTACCGGTGAAATTCCAGATGTTTTAATGAACCTTGTAGGATTGAAGAACTTGAATCTTTCAAGAAACCAATTCAAAGGACCGATTCCAAGGATGATTGGAAATCTAAGTCAAATTGAATCTTTAGATTTGTCAATGAACATGTTGTCTGGTAGGATTCCTCAAAGTTTGACGAGCTTGAACTTTTTAAGCTACTTAAACCTATCGTTCAACAATTTATCTGGTGCAATCCCGGATGGACGCCAGCTCCAGACTCTTGTGGACCCCTCTATCTATAAAGGGAACGAAAAACTATGTGGGCCACAAGTATCAAGGAGTTGCCTAGGAAATAATTCATCACAAAATCATGTTGTTGAAGATGAGGTTCAAGATGATGATGAAGGCATGTGGTTTTATTTTGGCATGGGACCAGGGTTCTTTGTTGGACTTATGGGACTACTTGGGAGTTTGCACTTCATTAGGTGGTGGAGGGTAGTTTACTTTAAGATGCTTGAAAATGTTTACGGTTGGCTAACAGTATCAGTTCTAGTGAATCTTGCTCGCCTAAAAAGGAAGTTTTCCTAACGAGCAGGTAAATTTTTAAATTGATAAAATTAGATAATAATAAAATTTATTCCATAATTACATATATGTGTAGCTATAGATTTATGCACTGACTTATTACTAAAATTCTGGTATTTGTAGATACCATTCTCTAGTGGATGCGTTAAGGGACGGTGAACTTACATCATGTGTTTAAGTTTGTACCAAGAAAAGTTGTATTAGAACTGTGTGTTTCATAGAAAAATATGTTATTTAACGTGTTTTCTCATTGACAATACTCTTGTTCTGTTGAATAAAACAATTGTTAGAACAGATGTAATATTAAATTATATTCTAGTCAAATTTATGTGGAAAAGCCTTGTCAACAAGCGTTTACTTAGTAATTTATGCAAGTTCCAAGGCCACCACCGAACTAAATGTATTGACCCAAACATGTTCTGTATGTGGCCAACAGCTATATTGTGCTATAGCCTCTGGTCTTTGATTAGTTCTGTCGGTTGAGTAGATGAACAAGTGTACAAAACTTGAGATATTTTGTTAATAAATTTTAATGGGTAAAACTGTAAAAAAAAATTGGCTATTGATTGGAAAGTGTAACAGAAATTAGTTCCTTTTTGGATTGGAGTAATGGAAATAAATAATCCCAACTATTTACTATTGGTCAATAACGTCCCAACTATGAAAATTGTTGGGGATTTCAGTAACACAAACGAACAACCGGATAATCAGAAATCTCTGAAGGCACGTAATCGCTTTCAGATTGAATCAATTCGACGGTTCAATCGAATATTCAATCGGATACAATCAGAGATTGAGAATTTTCTGTATGTGATCTTTGAGAGAAGAACCAGAGAGTGTTTTGATCAAATTATCAATTCGTAATAGAATTACAGGGTTATTAACTGCCTAATAGGCAGTTAATACAAGGTTTCCAAATTGCCAAAACTAGTCCCTCTATTTCCCAGGGGCTGCCGCCCCTTGGACCCTGCTCCCAGGGGCGCTGCCCCCGGACCCCCGTCTCTTAGGGGCTTCGCCCCTAACTTCATAATAAATTCATATAAGCGTGCACTCAGCACCACCATACCTATATGATGTCTTATTATGAAGATATTGATCAAACAGTCAATCCAATTACACTAAAATATCCAACAAAAATAACCACTAGCGGTCCCAACTTTCGACATATTGGCCACCAATGGTCCCAGTTAGTCTGATCACCAACTCCGTTAGTGCGATGTTGATGTGGCATGCCACGTAAGATGCCACGTAGGATCATTTTGCCACCTAGGACGCCACGTAGGATCATTTTGCCACTTAGGATGCCACGTAGGATCATTTGCCACCTAAGCATGCCACAACAGCATCACACTAACGGAGTTAACCTCAGTTAGTTTGGGACCATTGGTGGCCAATATGTCGAAAGTTGGGACCACTAGTGGTTATTTTCGTAGTTGGGACTGTTATTGGCAAATAATCAATAGTTAGGACTATGGTGCTGGTCAAAATTTTATTGTTAACCTTTCGGTTAACAAATTTTGATTGGTGAATGTATACAAGTGTTCCGAGATGAAAGAATCAATATGAATCATTGGGGTTAAGAATCGTAGGAGGAGAGTAAAACAGGATCCAGATATTGAATCAGAGCCTTAGAGGGCTAGCTTTTTAATTCCCTTCTTACTCATAAACTTATTCCAATTTACTGGACCAAGGTCCACTTGGATAGCCCATTTAAATATGATTTTGTTAGCCCAAATAATGAATTATAACCCGTTTGTATACCTGATTAAGATCAAATGATTGATTGCTTCTTGTTGCTTCGCCACCTGCATCACCAATAATTCTCATTGTTGAGTATTAGTCCGTTGGTAAAGTTCTAATTATATTATGATATAAAGATTTATATAAATTACCATTGAAGATTTATTAGCGTTAGCGGGTCATTAGCATCCAATCGTCTCATGTTTAGCTTAGTTACAACATTCTAACTCATTTCCTCTATACCCTACCATTTATGACATAACTAACATCTAACAAAACCTATACAAAACGAATGGAGCACATGTCTAGGTGTGTTCATGAGCTGAGCCGAATTAGGGCAAGCTCAGGCTCGACTAGGATTTGAAATCGAGCTGAAAATCTAACCTCGATCTCGGCTTGGTTTTTAACCGAGCCGGCTTAGATTGGTTTTTGGTTTGGTTCAAATTTAAAAAGAAAAACTAAAATAGATTTAAAATTCGATAGTCTCTCAATAGTTCAAAAGAACACATTCACCGACGAAGCACATTATAAGTTCATCAGCATACGAAATAACTCCCAAATTATATGCGATAGATGTCCAATTGCACTCCTAAATACTAACATGTTTGAAATTAGAATCACTATTAAATTTAATAACTTAGGTCGTCGAATAATTATCATTATGATACGGTTTATTAAAATATCTTGGTTACTGTTAAATTCAATCCCAAACACACGATCATCATGTTACCTTAACAACTATTAAAGATGTAACATCCCCCCCCCCCCCCTTTAACATTTTTATACTCCTTCCGTCCCATTTTAGATGTCATTGGCCCACAAACACATATTAAGAAATCTTTTATTGTATGTTGTAAAATGACAATAATATACTCAAGTTATTATTTCAAATTTTTTATTATCTGTTGTCTTTTAGGGGCAAAACTGAAAATTGCTTAGAAATAGACATTTAATTTAGGACAACAAAAGGTAAAAAATGGACATTTAAAATGGGACGGAAGGAGTAGTATATTACATGTATATAAAAATAATATATATTTAAAACTAGAACCGAGCCGAGCTAGGCCCGATTTCTAACCTAGCCGAGCCGGCTCAGCTCAGTTTCAAACTAGGCCATATCAAGCGAGTTTTTTTCCGAACTAAATCCGAGTGAGCTCCGAGCCACGAGCTTCCTACATGTGTCCACTGTTCCCATCAAATATCGTATGCAAAGTAAGAACATGCACTCACAGTAAGTTTGAGCTCAGCCTCTAATGGAGTAATGGTGACACTCTATTCTCAATTCTAGAATCATTTATAAGGAGATCCGTTAACTATGATAGTCATACTGAATAGACCATAAACTAATTAAAACTAGTTGTTACTACCGCGCGCTTCACGGCTCGACCAAACCTTGTGTTACCATTATAAACGACTTGTAAATTTGAAAAAAACATTGAGGTCCAACAAATTTGTTAAAAGGGATTGGTCGTCAAGGAAAATAAAGCGCATAACCAAGATCATCAACTACACATCTCAATCGATTTGGATCAACAACACCTTCTGGTTTCAGAGATGTTACTTCTGTTCTGAAAACCGAAGCAGGGGTGATCTGTAAACAACATAAATCATTATACTTCAAAAATATGTATAACAAATATTAAAATCATTAGAATTTGAGCAGCACTTGTTACCTGGCGTGCTTTGACAATACCATCAAGTATTTCAGGTTCTAGCGAACGCGCGCAGCTCGTCTAAAATTAAGTTTTGTATCTACGTTGCAGGTAACCTCAACCAGCAATTTTTGTAGTAGTGTTGTAGCAAACAATCGGGGCAAACAACACTTGTAACCTTGTTTCTGTCCACCCTCTACAACCCTATAACAAACCTGGAAAGAAGGCCAAGACAAAGCAGCCAAGGCACACAACAGTTGAAGCATTATACATGTTAGTATTTAAAGAAAATGAAATCCATGATAGTATTAGATCACAAAGGTGCATGTTAATATCACAAAGGTGCATGTCTGTCTTACAAACAATTGTTAGTAAATAATAACAAACAATGAAATGAGCTTTTTTTATCAAACCCGGCCAGTGAGAGTTGTGTTAAAAGCACATTTCTTCTTACTTTGCCAGTTCATTCATAAAAACAATAAGTTTGTTCAAACACAAATCCAAATCCAAAGTCTAAGCTTATTGTGGCTCAGAGTTTTTAAAGGTCATGGCTGCAAGGCGGATTGAAGGCTATAACCTACCATCCACTATCCTCACTGCACCATCGTCATCAACATTCAGAAAACACTTTTAACTCATCTTAAACACAACGCATGAGCAACAACATACGACACAAAACACCGTTAACTTAACGACAACACAGAACAGGGTAATGTTAAACATCGAGCAAGAACACGCGACATCAGGAATGTAGAAAGGTCGGTGACGTGTAAGGTCACCGGTCTTTTCTTTTAAGAGTTGTATAGAAATAAAAGGTTGAAACTTCTCCTTAAACTTCTTCCCACACTCTTCTACTCAAACCCACAATCTCCTATTTTTATAAAATCCTCTCCAAACATTTTTTTTTAAAAATACTTGCAAGATGTCGGACCAAACTTCCAGTTCGTCTGATGCGTTTGATGAATTCGCTTTGGCCTCCTCATCCGATGACGGCGTGAAATTGATAATGGCTACCGTTCAGACACTCGTTAAAGTTGTAGCGGATGATGATGAAGCGACCTCGGAACCCAAGCGTAGAAAGTATATAGTTCGTGAACGACAAGCCGCAAATGATTTATTGGTACGTGATTACTTCTCGCCCGAACCAAGATACAATGAAAAAAATTTTAGGCGCCGTTTTCGTATGAGTCGTAATTTATTTATAAGAATATCAAACGATTTAGAAATAGTTACGAATATTTCCAACAAAGGCCCGATGCGCGTGGTGAGTTGGGATTTACCACGTTTCAAAAGGTCACAGCCGCGCTTAGACACTTGGGTTACGGGCAAGGTTCCGACATAATTGACGACTATCTAAAGATGTCGGCCCGAACGGCCAGGGAAACTCTCCACTATTTTTGTTTGTACGTCATTAAACTATATTTAAAAAAATATTTGAGAAAACCTACGTTTAGTGACGTACAACAACTTTTGGAATTCCACGAAGAAAAACATGGTTTTCCTGGTATGCTCGGGAGTTTAGATTGTATGAAATGGGAGTGGGAACTTTGTCCAATTGCATGGCAAGGTCAACACTCAAGTGGATATCATAAAAAGCCTTGTATGATGCTTGAAGCGGTTGCATCACAAGATCTTTGGATTTGGCATGCGTTTTTTGGTGTGCCCGGTTCGAACAACGATATAACTATTCTTAATCAATCCCCAATTTTCAACGATCTTGTAAATGATGTTGGACCGAAAGGAACTTTTTTTGTATACGGGGTAGAATACAAGTACGAGTATCTTCTAACAGATGGAATTTACCCTTATTTGGCCGTTTTCGTAAAATCGTTTACACGGAGGGCTACGTTAGACGATAAGAGAACAAAGTTTAACAAAGCTCAAATGGCTACACGGAAAGACATTGAGCGAGCTTTTGGTGTTTTACAAAAGAGATGGCGCATTTTGTCTATGCAATGTCGAATGATGGAAAAACCGCAAATAAAAAATGTGATGTATGCATGCCTTATTTTACATAACATGATTTTGAAAGACGAAGGGCGTGCAATATGCGAGTATTTTGGTGACGAACCACCATCAAGTCAAGGAAACATTACTGATGCAGAAAGAGCGTTAAACAACAAGGAAATCAAAAATACCCAAACACATCACAACCTTCGAGCGGATTTGGTTGATCATATTTGGAGTGTACCAAGACAATACCCATCCGACAATGATGATTAAAAACATGTTTGATGTATTTGTTCAGTTTATGTATTTTTTTTAGTTGATGTATTTTTTTATTTCATGTTTTTTTGTTTTTTTATTTGTGGTTTATTATTAATTATTAATGTTTTTTAATTATGTTTTTATTAAAATTGTGTTTTTTTATTACTTTAATTAAGAAAAAGAAAAACAAAATAATTTCCACATGTCACTTCCCCCCTTCCACTCCCCACAATCCCCCCCCACATGGACCCCACAAGTGCCACATGGCGCTTCACCCCCCCTCTTTTCCCCCCTCCACTCCCTCTAGTCTAATAATAACAATGATACTTTTCCTCAAAATGGACATCGAATCAGCATGACTGCTATCCTTTAATTTAGAAAATAAAATCTTAATCCCCCAAAGCGGTAAACAAAAAAAACAGAGTAGCTCAATTATGAAAATACCCCCATCACCCTATTTATTATCTTCTTCTTTACCTAAACTCCTAAAGTGCTCCAGTTATATTTTCCGGTGAACCTCCGCCTCTCCTTCTTCTGCTTCTCGACGTATGCTTCCTTTTAAATACCTTCTCGTTGTGATTGAAAACATTGGTTTCAAAAGTCAAGAGGTGCGATTGAAAATTTTCAAGGGATGCGGACGGGATTAACGCGCGTGTATAACACTAAAAATTTCTTTTTTAAGGGGGGCGCCCGCTGATGCGATGCTGTGTGCATCACATCTATGTGATTTAATTCGTGTTTGTTAGTGTGTTTTGTGTGCAGTTATCCCGAAGTTACGAGCTTTAGTGAGACAAAGAGTAATGATGATTTATATGCTAAAAAGGGGTTTTTTACGAGCAAAATATCCGAAGACGCGAGACGGAACGAGAACGGGCGCAAGAAACGATCGAAAACGTCAAGAAAAATAAAGTTTCCTGCACAAACCTCCCCGCGGGCCGCGGGAGGAAAGGAGGGACTCCCGCGGGCCGCGGCGTGTTCCTAAAACAGAAAAAATATATAATATTCCCCCACGGGCCGCGGGAGACTTCTCTTCCCCTCCGCGACCCGCGGGGCTGTTATAATCGTGGAAAATTAGGCTGGCTTCTCCTTTCCAGCCCAGAACTCCATTTCAACTCCAACTCGCAACAGCTACAAAGAACACGCATTCTGCTCGTTTTCTGGACATTCAATCTCTAGTTTTACTCCATATTTCACCCCAAAATCATCAAGGGAAGCTTGTATGAAGGCAAGGAACATCAAGAAATCATCCATTCGTGCTAAAACCATGTCTGGCTAGAGTTCCACCTTCACCTCCGGGTGAAGGTTTTGTAAGTTTCGGGTTGTTCTGTAATCATTTGACTCCGAATTTGTATAATATTTGTGTTTACATAATCGTTATATTGAATGCTTGATATTGGATTAGACTCATTGCAAGATTAGATATGTCTATGTATTTAATTTCATGAGATAAATTCTGTCATTTATGTGTCAATATAGTGTAGAGGATTTAGTGAACGTATTCGATAAAGCATACTACGGTCCTAGAGATAGTAGTTGATGGCTAAGTTGCGATTCTTTATCCCCGTGTGTTAATATAGAGAAAACCCATTTTCGGACCATTTGATTACTACAACCTAGTATTCTTGCATTACTATACCCGGAGGTGTTGCCTTTATCATTAGAATCCCGTTACATTACAAATCTAGTTTTTGTAGTATTATTGCAATTGTTACCATTTTGTTACTACTTTGTCACCCAAGCCTTTATCTAGTTGTTTGTGGCTAGGTCGACGCTAAAACACTCAAATCAATTAAAAGAGGGAAAAACCCAAGTTAGGATATTAGATTAGTGACATTAGTTTAAAAGCAAACTTCATAATTCTAGACCAAGCTAACCCCAATTCCTTGGAGACGACCTTACTTACCCTTGCTAGTCTTGTGTATTTAAGTCTTTATAAATTGTTTTTGCCGCGACCCACGACACTCGCGTCAAAATGGCGCCGTTGCGGGGAATCGGTGCGTTTAGTTTTGTTTAGATTTGTTTGTGTTATTTTTGTGTTATTTGATTTTTGTGTGTTTTAGACTTAGATTTGCTATTGTTTTTGATAAAATATAAAAATTTAAAAATATTTGAAGTTTCATAGTTTTGTGTGATTTTAGTGATTTTTGTGATTTGGTAGTGATTTTATGTTTGTATGTTTTGATTTGGTGTTTAAATTGGAAAAATATAAAAATTACAAAAATTTAGCGCTTTTCGGTCTTGGTAAAATTTTTAATTTAATTCAGAATTTTTTTGGAATTTTTGATAATTTAGTGTTGAGATTTGAGTTAGTTGTGAATTTGATTGATTTTGTGAGTTTGTAAAAGTAGTGTATTTGTTGTTGTGATTTTGGTAGTATTTCGATTTTTTGTATATTTTTGTACTACTTGGGTTTGTACATAGTTAATGATTTCATCCAACATAACCGCTTTGCCTGTGACCTTAATGAACAATCAAAATAAATGAGATATACGCAATGTATGCTGGGTACAAGTTCAAGATTTTGGAATCAAACTTGCTAATAAATTCAAATTTCAATAAAAGAAGTTACCTGAAACCCAACCCAACCCAATCAAACCCCTTTTATAAAACAAACAAATTGAGAAAAACCATATAATATATACACACAAACAGGAGTTGTAGTAAAACGGCTAAATCAGAACGGCTCATAACTTCTTTCCCTTTCTTTCACCTGATTACAAGTTGGGTCACTAGACATGTTTCGACCCATACCAAAGCCACATAGTAGTTGCAGAAAGCTATGATGAAAGCACTTACATTCTGTGTCGCGATTAGCCTTATCCTGTTCTGATATACACACTTTGGAGGGTCAGTAGTTCCAACATTCCCAAACTGTGCATTATATAATATGGTTGCAGCGTATCACATTTATTATCCAATTCATTCTTCATTTATAGATTATTCTAACTGTCTAATCACCAAAAATCTAACTGATATAAAGATCGGTTTCTAAGGTTTTCGTTTACTAGGAGAGAACAATTAAACTGCTTTCTTTTCTAACCTTTATCAGGTTTTAATTCTTTTTTCATTTGATCCCAACCAAATTACCCCAACAAGAAATTATTTAAGATCATTATACAAGCCAACAAATTTACACATCCAAATTATAAAGATATGATAGGAAAGTGGACGTGCCAAAAAAAAGTGTACCCAGCTGAGCTGGGGTTACAAGTATGTGTGTGGTTATGAACTCTTGGAAGACTTTGACCCATGACTACTAATCTCCGGTCAACTCTTGAATGATATGATTGATGAGGTCTAAATTTAATATATAGTATTTAATTAGTTTTTCTTTTAGTCCTATTGTTATACATCCTCCCCTGAAAGGCTGAATCTGAACTTTATATTTTACCCAAAAATGAAAATTACCAATTTTCTTGTAATCTTTTTTACATTGTTGTTGTTCCTGCAAAGATTTGGCTTAAGCAACCGCATGCTTATGATCACTTCTTCAAATGTTACATGTATCGAAAGAGAGAGGCAATCCCTTCTTGTATTCAAACATAGCCTGACAGACCCATCTAATCTTCTGTCAACATGGAGCGGAGTTGAATGCTGCAAATGGCGTGGAGTTGGGTGTGACAGTCGAAATGGTCATGTTGTCAAACTTGATCTTCGGTCTCAAGTGCGTTCTGTGGAAACGGTTGATACACAGCTGGAAGGTGAGTTGAGTCCGTCGTTAAAGAATTTGAAGCATTTGCGTTATTTGGACATGAGCATGAATCGATTCTCAGGTAACATTCCTGAATTTTTAGGATCCTTTCAGCATTTGGAATACCTTAATTTGTCCACCTCATTTTTGGGTGGAGGAGTAGTTCCTCATCATCTAGGAAATCTCTCAAGGTTACAATATCTTGATCTTAGTACTGATTGGTCAAGTTTTATATTGGATGATTTGGGATGGGTGTCTTCACTATCATCATTAAGGTACTTGGGTTTATCAGGGATAACCCTTCCTAACAATACAGATTGGTTCCATCCAATTAACATGCTCCCTTCTTTGCTTACACTGAACCTGGCATACTCTGGTTTCACAAATATCCCTTCTGTTAAATTCGTCAATTTCACGTCTCTTCGTTCACTCGACCTCTCTTGGAATCAGATCAATTCCACCTTTCCTGTCTGGTTATCAAACCTTACTGGCCTCATGCATCTAGACCTTCATGTTAACCACTTCCATGGTAAAATTCCTGATTTTATTGGAATGTTCAATCATCTTGCTACCATCGACTTCTCCTTCAATTCCTTTGAAAGTTTGATACCAGATCAGTTATGTAATTTGAGCAGCCTTGTTCATCTGCAACTTTCTGTGAATAGCTTTTCTGGTCCTATTCCCCAAAGCATTGGACTACTCTTCAGGCTTCAAGACCTAAATCTTCAACGAAACCAATTGAGTGGGAACATTCCTATGAGTGTGGGACAACTTTCAAAGCTCAAGAATCTTGATCTCTCCTACAATTCATTGGTTGGTGTTCTTTCTGAAACTCACTTCACCAAGCTAAAGAATCTGAATAATTTGGTGTTGTCAAGAAATTCGTTAGGGTTGAATTTGAGCTCTCGGTGGATTCCTCCCTTCCAACTGCAGGTATTTGAAGCAGCTTCCTGCAACATCGGACCCCACTTCCCAAATTGGCTACAAACACAGACACATATTCAGAGACTGTATCTTTTTAACTCGAGTATTAGAGATACAATACCAGAGTGGTTTGAGAACATCATGTCTCATATTCGTTACCTGGATTTGTCAAATAACCAGATCAGTGGCAAACTACCAAGATTTGATTTTGACAGTAGTCCTGATAGGATCTTGAGGATGAACTCAAACAAATTTGAGGGATCACTAGCTACATTTCCGTCAAATGTGTGGTTTCTGGATCTCTCAAACAACTTACTGTCAGGACATGTTCCTCAAACAGATGGAAGAATGAACCCAGCACTGAAAGTTGTTAATCTCTCAAAAAACCGTTTCAACGGAAGCATTCCAGTACACTTATGCAAGCTTCCTACCATCTCTGTTTTGGATTTATCACAAAATAAGTTTTCTCGGAGGCTTCCTAGCTGCTTAGGTAATTTGACATGGTTGCAAGTGATGGATGTTTCCAATAACACTATAACCGGTGTTATTCCAAGTTCATTAGGTTCACTTACATATCTGGAGTCATTGCACTTGCACAACAACAGATTTGAAGGGAATCTTCCACTGCCTTTACACAATTTGACGGGCTTGGTCACACTGGATTTAGGGAACAATTGTTTAACAGGTAGAATCCCTTTTTGGATTGGAGAAAGCCTATTAGACCTTAGAATCTTGAATCTCCAATCAAATAAGTTTACCGGTAAGATTCCACTACAACTTTGTCAACTCAGTGCTCTTCAACATTTAAACTTGGCACATAATAGCATAAGTGGGACGATCCCTCGTTGCTTCAGTAATTTAAGCGGTATGATCATCAATTCAGATGACGTTGGATACATCAGTGTTGATTATTATGAAGAAAATATTTTGGCTTACATCAAGGGAATTCAGTTGGTGTACACCACGACACTAGAGTTTCTCACAACCTTGGACATCTCAAGCAACAACATTACAGGAGAAATTCCAGATGTTTTGATGAACCTTGTGGGATTGAAGAACTTGAATCTTTCAAGAAACCAACTCAAAGGACAGATTCCAAGAATGATTGGAAATTTAAGTCAAATTGAATCTTTAGATTTGTCAATGAACATGTTGTCTGGTAGGATTCCTCAAAGTTTGACTAGCTTGAACTTTCTAAGCTACTTAAACCTATCGTTCAACAATTTATCTGGTGCAATCCCGGATGGACACCAGCTCCAGACTCTTGTGGACCCCTCTATCTATGAAGGGAACGGCAAACTATGTGGGCCACAAGTATCAAGGAGTTGCATAGGAAATAATTCATCACAAAATCATGTTGTTGAAGATGAGGTTCAAGATGATGATGAAGGCCTGTGGCTTTATTTTGGCATGGGCCCAGGGTTCGTTGTTGGACTTATGGGACTACTTGGGAGTTTGCACTTCATTAGGCGGTGGAGGGTAGTTTACTTTAAGATGCTTGAAAATGTTTACGGTTGGCTAACAGTATCAGTTCTAGTGAATCTTGCTCGCCTAAAAAGGAAGTTTTCCTAACTAGCAGGTAAATTTTTAAATTGATAAAATTAGATAATAATAAAATTTATTCCATAATTACATATATGTGTAGCTATAGATTTATGCACCGACTTATTACTAAAATTCTGGTATTTGTAGATACCATTCTCCAGTGGATGCGTTAAGGGACGGTGAACTTACATCATGTGTTAAAGTTTGTACCAAGAAAAGTTGTATTAGAACTGTGTGTTTCATAGCAAAAATATGTTATTTAATGTGTTTTCTCTTTGACAATACTCTTGTTCTGTTGAATAAAACAATTGTTAGAACAGATGTAATATTAAATTATATTCTAGTCAAATTTATGTGGAAAAGCCTTGTCAACAAGCGTTTACTTAGTAATTTATGCAAGTTCCAAGGCCACCACCGAACTAAATGTATTGAGCCAAACATGTTCTGTATGTGGCCAACAGCTATATTGTGCTATAGCCTCTGGTCTTTGATTAGTTCTGTGGGTTGAGTAGATGAACAAGTGTACAAAACTTGAGATATTTTGTTAATAAATTTTAATGGGTAAAACTATAAAAAAAAATTGGCTATTGATTGGAAAGTGTAACAGAAATTAGTTCCTTTTTGGATTGGAGTAATGGAAATAAATAATCCCAACTATTTACTATTGGCCAATAACGTCCCAACTATGAAAATAACCACTAGCGGTCCCAACTTTCGATATATTGGCCACCAATAGTCCCGGTTAGTCTGATCACTAACTCCGTTAGTGTGATGCTGACGTGGCATGCCACGTAGGATCATTTTTGCCACCTAGGATGCCACGTAGGATCATTTTGCCACTTAGGATGCCACGCAGGATCATTTGCCACCTAAGCATGCAACATCAGCATCACACTAACGGAGTTAGCCTCAGTTAGTTTGGGACCATTGGTGGCCAATATGTCGAAAGTTGGGACCGCTAGTAGTTATTTTTGTAGTTGAGACTGTTATTGGCCAATGATCAATAGTTAGGACTATGGTGTTGGTCAAAATTTTATTGTTAACCTTTCGGTTAACAAATTTTGATTGGTGAATGTATACAAGTGATCCGAGGTGAAAGAAACAATATGAATCATGGGGGTTAAGAATGGTAGGAGGAGAGTAAAACAGGATCCAAATATTGAATCAGAGCCTTAGAGGGCTAGCTTTTTAATTCCCTTGTTACTCATAAACTTATTCCAATTTACTGGACCAAGGTCCACTTGGATAGCCCATTTAAATATGATTTTGTTAGCCCAAATAATGAATTATAACCCGTTTGTATACCTGATTAAGATCAAATGATTGATTGCTTCTTGTTGCTTCGCCACCTGCATCACCAATAATTCTCATTGTTGAGTATTACTCCGTTGGTAAAGTTCTAATTATATTATGATATAAAGATTTATATAAGTTACCATTGAAGATTTATTAGCGTTAGCGAGTCATTAGCATCCAATCGTCTCATGTTTAGCTTAGTTACAACATGTTAACTCATTTCCTCTATACCCTACCATTTATGACATAACTAATATCTAATAAAACCTATACAAAACGAATGGAGCACCTGTCTAGGTGTGTTCATGAGCTGAGCCGAATCAGGGCAAGCTCAGGCTCGGCTAGGATTTGAAATCGAGCTGAAAATCTAACCTCAATCTCGGCTTGGTTTTTAACCGAGCCGGCTTAGATTGGTTTTTGGTTTGGCTCAAAATTAAAAAGAAAACTAAAAATAGATTTAAAATTCGATAGTCTCTCAATAGTTCAAAAGAACACATTCACCGACATAGCACATTATAAGTTCATTAAGGTATTTGGGTTTATCAGGGATTACAACTCCTAACCATACTGATTGGTTCCATCCAATTACCATGCTCCCTTCTTTGCTTACACTGAACCTGGCAGAATGTGAAATCACAAATATCCCTTCTGTTAAATTCATCAATTTCACGTCTCTTCATTCACTTGACCTCTCTTTCAATTACATCAATTCCACCTTTCCTGTCTGGTTATCAAACCTTACTGGCCTCATGCATCTAGACCTAAATGGTAACTACTTCCATGGTCAAATTCCTGATTTTATTGGAATGTTCAATCATCTTGTTCATCTGCAACTTTCTGAAAATAGCTTTTCTGGTCCTATTCCCCAAAGCATTGGACAACTCTTCAACTTTCTGAAAATAGCTTTTCTGGTCCTATTCCCCAAAGCATTGGACAACTCTTCAGGCTTGAAGACCTGTATCTTGGTTATAATCAATTGAGTGGGAACATTCCTATGAGCGTGGGACAACTTTCAAAGCTCAAGAATCTATATCTCTCCTATAATTCATTGGTTGGTGTTCTTTCTGAAACTCACTTCACCAAGCTAAAGAATCTGAATAATTTGATGTTGTCAATAAATTCGTTAGCGTTGAATTTGAGCTCTCGGTGGATTCCTCCCTTCCAACTGCAGATATTTGAAGCAATTTCCTACAACATCGGACCCCACTTCCCAAATTGGCTACAAACACAGACACATATTCAGAGACTAGATCTTTTTAACTCGAGTATTAGAGATACAATACCTGAGTGGTTTGAGAACATCATGTCTAATATTGGTTACGTGGATTTGTCAAATAACCAGATCAGTGGCAAACTACCAAGATTTGATTTTGACAGTGGTGGTGATGGGATCTTGAGGATGAACTCAAACAAATTTAAGGGATCACTAGCTACATTTCCGTCAAATGTGTGGTTTCTGGATCTCTCAAACAACTTACTGTCAGGACATGTTCCTCAAACAGATGGAAGAATGAACCCAAGACTGGTAGTTGTTAATCTCTCAAAAAACCGTTTCAACGGAAGCATTCCAGTACACTTATGCAAGCTTCCTAGCATGTATGTTTTGGATTTGTCACAAAATAAGTTTTCTGGGAGGCTTCCTAGCTGCTTAGGTAATTTGACTAGTTTGCAAGTGATGGATGTTTCAAATAACACTATAACCGGTGTTGTTCCAAGTTCATTGGGTTCTCTTACATCTCTCATGTCATTGCACTTGCGCAACAACAGATTTGAGGGGAATCTTCCACTGTCTTTACGAAATTTAACGAGGTTGGTCACACTGGATACAGGGAACAACTTTTTAATGGGTAGAATCCCTTTTTGGATTGGAGAAAACCTATTAAAGCTTAGAATCTTAAATCTGCAATCAAATAAGTTTACTGGTAAGATTCCACTACAACTTTGTCAACTCAATGCTCTTCAACAATTAAACTTGGCAGATAATAACATAAGTGGGACGATCCCTCGTTGCTTCAGTAATTTAAACGGTATGATCAACATTTCAGATGACTCTGGATACATGGGGGGGTGTTTATTATGAAGAAAATATTTTGGCTTACGTGAAAGGAATTCAGCTGGTGTACACCAGGACAATACGATTTTTGACAACCTTAGACCTCTCAAGCAACCACATTACCGGTGAAATTCCAGATGTTTTAATGAACCTTGTAGGATTGAAGAACTTGAATCTTTCAAGAAACCAATTCAAAGGACCGATTCCAAGGATGATTGGAAATCTAAGTCAAATTGAATCTTTAGATTTGTCAATGAACATGTTGTCTGGTAGGATTCCTCAAAGTTTGACGAGCTTGAACTTTTTAAGCTACTTAAACCTATCGTTCAACAATTTATCTGGTGCAATCCCGGATGGACACCAGCTCCAGACTCTTGTGTACCCCTCTATCTATAAAGGGAACGACAAACTATGTGGGCCACAAGTATCAAGGAGTTGCATAGGAAATAATTCATCACAAAATCATGTTGTTGAATATGAGGTTCAAGATGATGATGAAGGCCTGTGGTTTTATTTTGGCATGTGCCCAGGGTTTGTTGTTGGACTTATAGGACTACTTGGGAGTTTGCACTTCATTAGGTGGTGGAGGGTAGTTTACTTTAAGATGCTTGAAAATGTTTACGGTTGGCTAACAGTATCAGTTCTAGTGAACCTTGCTCGCCTAAAAAGGAAGTTTTCCTAACGAGCAGGTAAATTTTTAAATTGATAAAATTAGATAATAATAAAATTTATTCCATAATTACATATATGTGTAGCTATAGATTTATGCACCGACTTATTACTAAAATTCTGGTATTTGTAGATACCATTCTCCAGTGGATGCGAAGGGACGGGGAACTTACATCATGTGTTAAAGTTTGTACCAAGAAAAGTTGTATTAGAACTGTGTGTTTCATAGCAAAAATATGTTATTTAACGTGTTTTCTCATTGACAATGCTCTTGTTCGGTTGAATAAAACAATTGTTAGAACATATGTAATATTAAATTATATTCTAGTCAAATTTATGTGGAAAAGCCTTGTCAACAAGCGTTTACTTAGTAATTTATGCAAGTTCCAAGGCCACCACCGAACTAAATGTATTGACCCAAACATGTTCTGTATGTGGCCAACAGCTATATTGTGCTATAGCCTCTGGTCTTTGATTAGTTCTGTCGATTGAGTAGATGAACAAGTGTATAAAACTTGAGATATTTTGTTAATAAATTTTAATGGGTAAAACTGTAAAAAAAAAAAATTGGCTATTGATTGGAAAGTGTAACAGAAATTAGTTCCTTTTTGGATTGGAGTAATGGAAATAAATAATCCCAACTATTTACTATTGGCCAATAACGACCCAACTATGAAAATAACCACTAGCGGTCCCAACTTTCGACATATTGGCCACCAATGGTCCCAGTTAGTCTGATCACTAACTCCGTTAGTGCGATGTTGACGTGGCATGCCACATAAGATGCCACGTAGGATCATTTTTGCCACCTAGGATGCCACGTAGGATCATTTTGCCACTTAGGATGCCACGCAGGATCATTTGCCACCTAAGCATGCCACATCAACATCACACTAACGGAGTTAACCTCATTTAGTTTGGGACCATTGGTGGCCAATATGTCGAAAGTTGGGACCACTAGTGGTTATTTTCGTAGTTGGGACTGTTATTGGCCAATAATCAATAGTTAGGACTATGGTGCTGGTCAAAATTTTATTGTTAACCTTTCGGTTAACAAATTTTGATTGGTGAATGTATACAAGTGTTCCGAGGTGAAAGAAACAATATGAATCATTGGGGTTAAGAATTGTAGGATGAGAGTAAAACAGGATCCAAATAGGGCTAGCTTTTTAATTCCCTTCTTACTCATAAACTTATTCCAATTTACTGGACCAAGGTCCACTTGGATAGCCCATTTAAATATGATTTTGTTAGCCCAAATAATGAATTATAACCCGTTTGTATACCTGATTAAGATCAAATGATTGATTGCTTCTTGTTGCTTCGCCACCTGCATCACCAATAATTCTCATAGTTGAGTATTAGTCCGTTGGTAAAGTTCTAATTATATTATGATATAAAGATTTATATAAATTACCATTGAAGATTTATTAGCGTTAGCGGGTCATTAGCATCCAATCGTCTCATGTTTAGCTTAGTTACAACATTTTAACTCATTTCCTCTATACCCTACCATTTATGACATAACTAATATCTAATAAAACCTATACAAAACGAATGGAGCACATGTCTAGGTGTGTTCATGAGCTGAGCCGAATTAGGGCAAGCTCAGGCTCGGCTAGGATTTGAAATCGAGCTGAAAATCTAACCTCGATCTCGGCTTGGTTTTTAACCGAGCCGGCTTAGATTGGTTTTTGGTTTGGTTCAAATTTAAAAAGAAAAACTAAAAATAGATTTAAAATTCGATAGTCTCTCAATAGTTCAAAAGAACACATTCACCGACGAAGCACATTATAAGTTCATCAGCATACGAAATAACTCCCAAATTATATGCGATAGATGTCCAATTGCACTCCTAAATACTAACATGTTTGAAATTAGAATCACTATTAAATTTAATAACTTAGGTCGTCGAATAATTATCATTATGATACGGTTTATTAAAATAACTTGGTTACTGTTAAATTCAATCCCAAACACACGATCATCATGTTACCTTAACAACTATTAAAGATGTAACATCCCCCTCCCCCCCCCCCCCCCCCCCTTTAACATTTTTATACTCCTTCCGTCCCATTTTAGATGTCATTGGCCCACAAACACATATTAAGATATCTTTTATTGTATGTTGTAAAATGACAATAATATACTCAAGTTATTATTTCAAATTTTTTATTATCTTTTGTCTTTTATGGGCAAAACTGAAAATTGCTTAGAAATAGACATTTAATTTAGGACAACAAAAGGTAAAAAATGGACATTTAAAATGGGACGGAAGGAGTAGTATATTACGTGTATATAAAAATAATATATATTTAAAACTAGAACCGAGCCGAGCTAGGCCCGATTTCTAACCTAGCCGAGCCGGCTCAGCTCAGTTTCAAACTAGGCCATATCAAGCGAGTTTTTTTCCGAACTATATCCGAGTGAGCTCCGAGCCACGAGCTTCCTACATGTATCCACTATTCCCATCAAATATCGTATGCAAAGGAAGAACATGCACTCACAGTAAGTTTGAGCTCAGCCTCTAATGGAGTAATCGTGACACTCTATTCTCAATTCTAGAATCATTTATAAGGAGATCCGTTAACTATGATAGTCATACAGAATAGACCCTAAACTAATTAAAACTAGTTGTTACTATCGCGCGCTTCACGGCTCGACCAAACTTGTGTTACCATTACAAACGACTTGTAAATATGAATAAAAACATTGAGGTCCAACAAATTTGTTAAAAAGGATTGGCCGTCAAGGAAAATAAAGCGCATAACCAAGATCATCAACTACACATCTCAATCGATTTGGATCAACAACACCTTCTGGTTTCAGAGATGTTACTTCTGTTCTGAAAACCGAAGCAGGGGTGATCTGTAAACAACATAAATCATTATACTTCAAAAATATGTATAACAAATATTAAAATCATTAGAATTTGAGCATCACTTGTTACCTGGCGTGCTTTGACAATACCATCAAGTATTTCAGGTTTTAGCGAACGCGCACAGCGCGTCTAAAATTAAGTTTTGTATCTATGTTGCAGGTAACCTCAACCAGCAATTTTTGTAGTAGTGTTGTAGCAAACAATCGGGGCAAACAACACTTGTAACCTTGTTTCTGTCCACCCTCTACAACCCTGTAACAAACCTGGAAAGAAGGCCAAGACAAAGCAGCCAAGGCACACAACAGTTGAAGCATTATACATGTTAGTATTTAAAGAAAATGAAATCCATGATAGTATTAGATCACAAAGGTGCATGTTAATATCACAAAGGTGCATGTCCGTCTTACAAACAATTGTTAGTAATTAATAACAAACAATGAAATGAGCTTTTTTTATCAAACCGGCCAGTGAGAGTTGTGTTAAAAGCACATTTCTTCTTACTTTGCCAGTTCATTCATAAAAACAATAAGTTTGTTCAAACACAAATCCAAAGTCTAAGCTTATTGTGGCTCAGAGTTTTTAAAGATCATGGCTGCAAGGCGGATTGAAGGCTATACCTACCATCCACTATCCTCACTGCACCATCGTCATCAACATTCAGAAAACACTTTTAACTCATCTTAAACACAACGCATGAGCAACAACATACGACACAAAACACCGTTAACTTAACGACAACACAGAACAGGGTAATGTTAAACATCGAGCAAGAACACGCCACATCAGGAATGTAGAAAGGTCGGTGACGTGTAAGGTCACCGGTCTTTTCTTTTAAGAGTTGTATAGAAATAAAAGGTTGAAACTTCTCCTTAAACTTCTTCCCACACTCTTCTACTCAAACCCACAATCTCCTATTTTTGTAAAATCCTCTCCAAACACTTTTTTTTAAAAAATACTTGCAAGATGTCGGACCAAACTTCCAGTTCGTCTGATGTGTTTGATGAATTCGCTTTGGCCTCCTCATCCGATGACGGCGCGAAATTGATAATGGCTACCGTTCAGACACTCGTTAAAGTTGTAGCGGATGATGATGAAGCGACCTCGGAACCCAAGCGTAGAAAGTATATAGTTCGTGAACGACAAGACGCAAATGATTTATTGGTACGTGATTACTTCTCGCCCGAACCAAGATACAATGAAAAAAATTTTAGGCGCCGTTTTCGTATGAGTCGTAATTTATTTATAAGAATATCAAACGATTTAGAAATAATTACGAATATTTCCAACAAAGGCCCGATGTGCGTGGTGAGTTGGGATTTACCACGTTTCAAAAGGTCATAGCCGCGCTTAGACACTTGGGTTACGGGCAAGGTTCCGACATAATGGACGACTATCTAAAGATGTCGGCCCGAACGGCCAGGGAAACTCTCCACTATTTTTGTTCGTACGTCATTAAACTATATTTAAAAAAATATTTGAGAAAACCTACGTTTAGTGACGTACAACAACTTTTGGAATTCCACGAAGAAAAACATGGTTTTCCTGGTATGCTCGGGAGTTTAGATTGTATGAAATGAGAGTGGGAACTTTGTCCAACTGCATGGCAAGGTCAACACTCAAGTGGATATCATAAAAAGCCTTGTATGATGCTTGAAGCGGTTGCATCACAAGATCTTTGGATTTGGCATGCGTTTTTTGGTGTGCCCGGTTCGAACAACGATATAACTATTCTTAATCAATCCCCAATTTTCAACGATCTTGTAAATGATGTTGGACCGAAAGGAACTTTTTATGTAAACGGGGTAGAATACAAGTACGAGTATCTTCTAACAGATGGAATTTACCCTGATTTGGCAGTTTTCGTAAAATCGTTTACACGGAGGGCTACGTTAGACGATAAGAGAACAAAGTTTAACAAAGCTAAATGGCTGCACGGAAAGACATTGAGCGAGCTTTTGGTGTTTTACAAAAAAGATGGCGCATTTTGTCTATGCCATGTCGAATGATGGAAAAACCGCAAATAAAAAATGTGATGTATGCATGCCTTATTTTACATAACATGATTTTGGAAGACGAAGGACGTGGAATATGCGAGTATTTTGGTGACGAACCACCATCAAGTCAAGGAAACATTACTGATGCAGAAAGAGCGTTAAACAACAAGGAAATCAAAAATACCCAAACACATCACAACCTTCGAGCGGATTTGGTTGATCATATTTGGAGTGTACCAAGACAATACCCATCCGACAATGATGATTAAAAACATGCTTGATGTATTTGTTTAGTTTATGTATTTTTTTTAGTTGATGTATTTTTTTATTTCATGTTTTTTTATTTTTTTATTTGTAGTTTATTATTAATTATTAATGTTTTTTAATTATGTTTTTATTAAAATTGTGTTTTTTTATTACTTTAATTAAGAAAAAGAAAAACAAAATAATTTCCACATGTCACTTCCCCCCTTCCACTCCCCACAATTCCCCCCCCCCCCCCCACATGGACCCCACAAGTGCCACATGGCGCTTCACCCCCCCTCTCTTTTCCCCCTCCACTCCCTCTAGTCTAATAATAACAATGATACTTTTCCTCAAAATGGACATCCCATGACTGCTAACCTTTAATTTAGAAAATAAAATATTAATCCCCCAAAGCGGTAAACAAAAAAAAACAGAGTAGCTCAATTATGAAAATACCCCCATCACCCTATTTATTATCTTCTTCTTTACCTAAACTCCTAAAGTGCTCCAGTTATATTTTCCGGTGAACCTCCGCCTCTCCTTCTTCTGCTTCTCGACGTATGCTTCCTTTTAAATACCTTCTCGTTGTGATTGAAAACATTGGTTTCAAAAGTCAAGAGGTGCAATTGAAAATTTTCAAGGGGTGCGGACGGGATTAACGCGCGTGTATAACACTAAAAATTTCTTTTTCAAGGGGGGCGCCCGCCCACCTTGGGCAGGCCTAGGTCCGCCCCTGTCTGTTAAACAGGTTTGTTTCCATGTAAACACAAATATTGGTTTCGCTCGCACTTGGGTTCATGTTTCTGACACGATTGTTCAAGTTCGTACCAAATTTACAGGTTCATGTCGGGACCAACTAACCCACAAACACGACCACTGCGTAGCATCTCTAATTCTAATCAGTTGGTATAAAATGTTAGATATTAAAAATACTGCGTACAAAGATCCAAACATGTAAAGTGCAAGCAGTAAAATTCATATGCAAGAATCCAAACAGTCACTATGTGAGCTGCCTACTCCCTAACTAACCCATTTTTGCATTCAAGATCACAAATTTTGACTTTTACTGAAACCATAATCACTGTAAAAAGTCAACAAGAAAATGAATCAATGTAGTCCACAAATCAGTTTACTAAAACCATGTTTAAGTGTGAAGAAAACAAACTGTTCTAAAAACAATCACAGATTACAAACAAAGCTTTTTAACAAAATAAAACGCGACCCATAAGTCCAAATATTAATATAACAAACACTACCCGGATGCAGATTCATCGGTTGCTTTACAATTTGAGTCGACAAAAAATCATTGTTCTAAACGAGCAACTCGAATCCCATCCGTGAATTATGTATTATCACCTTCTCTTGCAGTTTATATATAAAAAGAATACCCACAGATTAATTACATCACCCGGCGTCTGGACCTCACAAGATTCGACTCAGGGTTCTTCTAATGCATTTTTTTCATGAAGCCTAAATCGTTGTTCTTTAAGGTTCGGCTTTCAAATGGCCTGGAGGTGTGGATCCTATTTAAAGAATATTGCCAATTGTTAATCATAAACATAAAATGGTAAAAATAAAAATATATCTTCCATTAAAGTACCTAAATTTTGGCTGCTGATAGGAGTACTAGGATTTAATCCCATTTGGACAATGTTGTGAAGCTCGTCGTCCCACGAACTAGGTACCTGTCTTTGGAAAATACGTTAAATTCTTTTTTTTTTTAATTAAAATTTACACTAAAGTCCGGATATTATTATTCGTTAAACATTAAACAGCAATTTACCTGGGAAGCAGGATCTTTAAATCCTCCACCAATAGCCATCAAATGGGAATTGAGTGATCTTCTTACTGCATCTGAAGAGCTTCCTACACCAGAGATCCCGCCTTGAATAATCGCCATTTGTGATTGGTTAGGAGGATAAGGCATAGCCATGTCAGCACCAAAACCAAGTGAACCAGAAGATCCCAATCTTGATTCAAGTATCTAATTCAAATACACGCCATTAGCATAAAGTATTAACGAAAAAATATTACTGTTTAGTAACATATTAAAAAAAAATATGCCTTACATCTTTTGCAAGGAGTCCCTCAAGGTTAAAATCCATCCGAGGATTAACAGTAGCGAGTTTCATCGACAAAAACTGCATAAACAAAACTTTTATATCAGAAAAAAGTTTAAAAAATATAGCAATTAAAAGATATTATTTTGGGAATCATACCTCAACTTGTCGTTGTAGTGACTGTACATAGTTAATGATTTCATCCAACATAACCGCTTTGCCTGTGACCTTAAAAAACAATCAAAATAAATGAGATATACGCAACGTATGCTGGGTACAAGTTCAAGATTTTGGAATCGAAGTTGCTAATAGATTTAAATTCAATAACTAACCTTGCTACATCCAGGAACAAGATCTTGAAGGAACTTCATTCTTTCACTAATCTTTTCCCTCCTCACCTATTATCAATTTAAAACTCATTAATATTAATTAAAGACACCTATATATCATCATCATCATACTCGGTTCATCCCACCAATAGCAAAAGCTAAGGTAGGGTTTGAGGAGGGTCAGATGTAGACAGCCTTACCTCTACCCCGTGGGAATAGAGAGGCTGCTTCCAGTTAGACCCTCGGCTCGATAGTGGTTTTGTATCAAGCCTTGGACACTCCCACTCTTATCTATTACAAACCATATTTGCCTTTCAATTCAAACAAATCGCTTTTAGAGGCGTTTGGATTTGTGTTTTGCAACTCATTGTCTCATTATTTGACATACTCATTTTTGTCCAATATCCACATAATCACTTTCAAAATACACAATATCCAAACACCTCCAAAATTAAATGCAACACTTCCATTTTTGTCCATTAGCAACTATTACAAAATGATGAATATGGTCAATAAGATCCATATTTATGACAAGTATGGGATATTTTAGATCCTTTGACCGATAGCGAAACATATCCATTTAATCTATTTGTCCCATCCACAACTTTCATTTATTTGGGATGGATGGAATGACATAAACATAAATAAAGACACTACAATATAATAATCACAACATATTTGTAATGGGAAAAAGTCTTACTCTTTCTGCAAGACTATGACTATTGGTAGCTTGACCTCTTCGCGCCCGAACATGAATGTATTCTTCCTTCGGTGCATCCGATGATTGAGATACTTGCTTACCATGCTTCCCACTTGATTTATTAGCAACCGAATTCGGGGTATTGTTATTATCACCCTTTTGCTGAACTTCATTATTGTTCTTTGTCGCCTCACCGGGCGTTTGTGGCGATCGTTTAACTTGATTGTACTCGCTATCCTGTCATTTATGAACAAAACAACAGTCAACCAAAGTCCAAAGGACAGACATCCTTTATAGATTGCATTCAAGATAGTACTAATACAAATTCAACCACTACAACCAAAAATGACAAAACTTTATACATTATGCTTAAAGATTAATCAGCTACTTCATGAAAAATATTACAAGAAAACAAATGATCAAGATTATGTAGTAATTAAGAGATACCTGATCACTTCTTCCTCTTTTCTTCGGTCCATGACCCGAGTTCGAATTCTCACCCTGACCACCATCACCACCACCACTAAATTCAGTTTCACCAGCCAAATTGTTCCCCGAAAAACCCGAACCGCCCGGTTTAGGCTGACTTTGACTTCCATCATTAATCCCACCATCAACCTGCAAGGGCAAATCTTTAGACCCTTCACCGGACGCCGACTTAAACGCATTCCCTACAAATCCCTCTTGTATTTGCACTTGTGATCTACCAGAATAAGGGCTCAAAGATGTATCATGTCCACTGCCAAAAGGGTTAATAATATCTTCAAAATTACCTCCACTAAATGATGACAACCTAGCAGCCCTCTCAATAAACCCCGAATCCGCCGGAAACTGCGATAATGTATGCGGAAGCATAGCAGAACCACCACCACCTGGTGGCATAAACATACCAATACCACCACCACCACCACCCCTTTTATTGCCTAAATTTGTCTGTGCCCACATGTCAAGCTCAAGATTCCTTGGATGACCCAAATGATTCCCTTTTCTAAACCCTAGTGAAGAAGATGATGTAGTTGCATTGTTTTGCATATTCATATCACTAAAAGCCCCTAAATTTTGTGCAGCATTTGTTTGATGATGATGATGTTCCCACATAGTGTTACTTGATGCATTTGTAACATCACTAGGGTTAACATTATTATTATTACTAAAAGGCCAATCAGATGATACATTTGTTGAATTGTAATGTATTTGTTCCTCAACCTCCTCTTCCCCAGCCATATCACTAAAGATTAATAATAATAATAACAACAACAATAACAATAACAATACTAATAATAATGAAACCCTAATTTTTTACAACCTTCAAACAGAAACCAAACCCAGAAAAATAAAAGCCCCAATGACAAGAAAACACATTAAAGACATCTGAAAAGTGTTGATGGAGCAGTTAACTCAGTACATCATAAACAACCCATCAATCATATATTCTGACTAAACCAAACACTAAATGAAGAAAAAGATACCCATATCAGATAATCAGACCAACTTTAGAACTACCCACATCAAGAAACAGGGAAAAAGCACAAATCTTGGGCTTGAATTTGCTGTTCTTGATGAAAAAATAGCCCACAAAATAATTAAAGATAAGTGTGTGTTTTGAGGTGTAAATGTGTGTATTTTTTTATGGGTTTGTTGAAGGAGAACTGAAGGAGAAGCTTGTTAATGGAAAAAGTGCTGCATTTATGCCCACGCCTGCATGAAAAACAGAGCTCTTGATGATTAACCACCGCCACTGCTGCTGTTAAAATAATAATAATAATAAATAATGGTAAATCTTTTCCCCAGGATTGTTATTATTGGTATTAAATTCAGATGTACTTTGTGCATTAGGAGATGTACCTTTGTAGCACTGAATCTGACTTTGTAAAGGGACCAACTCAGTTGTTATACTGGTTTAGTTAATGTACATGGCTTTATGTGTTGCAGCACTTTCTGTATTGTAAGAATATTGTGTGGCTTTATGTGTGATTCTTTCAACTTCACATCTTATCTTTGACCAAATTCATCATTTCATTTTAGATTTTTTTTTATTTTTTTTATTAATATCATATATGAATAAGAATGGATGGTTAATAATTTAATTAAATAAGAAAAGGATATTAATATTATGGGATTTGTTTAATGACTGTGTAGATAGTATTATTTAAGTAGATTAAAATAATGTAATTAAGGTTTAATATATGAAATGCCAGCTTTGAGGTTTAGATGAATTTACATTGCCAACTGTTAAAACATATTGTTTTATAATTGTAAATCTTGAAGTAAGAGCTCTTAGCAAGTGTGTCATGAGTTTTATAATCCAATTCACACTTGCAACATCAATAGCCAATGGAAATTACTTGTAATAAGCAAGTTTATTTTAGTAATAATAATTCTAGCAATTTATCCATGTTACTGTACTATATCAAATATGAAGAAAAATAATAGTAGGTGCTAAAAATGGTTTAAAGCTAAAATGGTAGCATCAAAAGTAGATTTATAGGTCCTATATAATATTGACCTAAAACTTTGACTAAAGATAAATAGCAGGTCTAGTGATTTTTTTTTGTTAACATATCAAATATCCATAATCGCCAAGAATCGAATATGGAAGATATAATCTTAGCAAGTTTTATTTGGAAGTTTGAGCAAGAAAATTGGTGAGTTGAGTTTGGATGGGTGCTAATATGTAGTGCTGCAAACGAACTGAATGAACACGAAACAACGCTTTGTTCGTGTTCATTTGTTAAGGAAATTATGTGTTTACAAACAGTTTATGAACACTTACCGAACGAGATTTTTTGTTAGTGTTCGTTTGTTAATTTTGTTCACAAACGCACACGAACACGAAAGCACTTTAATGAACACCAAAAAGTATTCATGAACACGAACGAATACAAAGAAGTGTTTATGAACGAAAACAAACACAAACGGGCATATATTAACTTTTGAATAAGATCGATTTCATATACATTATGACATTAATTAGATCCACCCAAATATAACCTAATTATCCAAACATACTTACTTAACATAATAATAGTAAACATAATTAAGTCGTGTCTCAAAAAACTAAGTTCACATAAGAGGTGGATGCAGAATGGCGTTGGAGGTGGATGGCATCGGTGCTGGAATGTGGAAACATATAATGAGCTTGAATATAAAAAGTTGGTTTATTGATCTCATATAGTCATATATTTACATTTACCTCACATATAATATTTATTTGGGTAAAATAAATAAAAATAAAAGATTATAAAAATTAAAAACCCTAATAAACTATCGAACACAAGCAAACATAAACAACATGTTACAGAACGTTCACAAACATAAACGAACGAACGCGAACTCTGTTCATGTTCGTTCGTTTAACTAAACGAACGGAATTTTTTGTTCGTGTTCGTTCATTTATTAAACGAACGAACGCAAACGAACTCCCTACCAAACAGTTCATGAACTGTTCGTTGAAACTAATTCATTTCGTTTGCACAGCCCTACTAATATCTCAACACCATATGAAATTGTAATTTAATTGTGCATCAAGTATAGTCAAATCCTTGGTGTTTATTTTACATTGCACTATAATATCAAGGGGTACTTTTATATATTTAATAAGTGTGTTTAGCACTTTAGCCTATCGATCTTTAGTTGTTGAGTTACTTTACTTTACTTTTTTACATTCATCCATTGTTCGAAATATGTAACATATATGTGCATGTGTAAATAAATAGGCCAAACCTATCTTGGTTGGCTACTTGGCTATCAACTTGACTTGAGATCATGATTCATGAATGACTTTGGTCATAGCTATCTAACATATAATTGTGAATGTATTATAATAAAATATTCATTGTAAGCAAAACAACATTATTGTCATCACTCATCACAAGTCCTTATTACTAGATACTAAAGTATTAAATGCCACTAATATTTTATGTTATGAAACAAAATTCGTGACCACATTGAGATTTATGAATCACCAAAGAACAATTTACATGCTAGAAGAACTTAATTTATTGGAGGCAAAAACGTTCCATAATGTTTAAAAGCCATGAAATATCTCAAAATTGTTCAAAAATACTAGAAGTCACATATGTTTAAGAACAAACGTTCATGAGCAACAAAAATCAAAACGGACATGGAGGTACAATAAAAAAATGTTAAAATAACCTCTAATAGGTCACAAAGTTGTTAAAAACCATAGAGGATCACAAAAATTCAAAATCAAACATTCATAGACAACAAAAACATATAAAACTAGACATAAACAAGAAAAAGATGAAAAACAGGTAACTTTGCTCACGTACAGGTGAACATACACGTATATAGTTATATACGTACGTGATGGTTCAAATTTGCTATTGTAATACTCTATGAATTAATCATGTTCTACGATCATAAACAACTGTAACCCACCGTAAACTACTAAAGTATGGTGTATAAGAGCCTTGAGTCATCGCTTATTTGATAGTTGTAGATGGTAAAACTTCAGTTTTCAAAATAAATCACTTAAGATGAAAATTGTTAGACGTTAATTGTAGTGACTATATGACACAATTTTGCATTGATTAGCTAGATGTTATGAAGTTGGTACACATGTTTAGAAGAGGGTTTTTTTTTTCATGTACTCTCTACCGTTGACCGAAGTGAAGGCCTTTTGATGGCGCTACAAGATGATAAACACATAAGTGAAATCATTTACATACAAAAGTTGATCAGTAGTTGAAGTGGAGGCAAAGCTAACTGTGTTTACATATACTAATTTTTTCATGTATATGAAAATATAATAATATATCATATGACATCTTTGCTTTCATGTAAATCTATACATTTTTTTAGTATGATATGTAAGATTGTTATTCCATTGCCTTCAATGATGATGTTTAAAACATGAAATACCGAATATGCCCATATCCCTTTTGTTGGTGCCGTCCTGTTAATGAATATTCTTTCGAGGCCATACGCGGCACCCAAAACATTTGTGATCAGATCATAATTTAATTCAATGTGATGATTATTTATTTGTTGGTTTCTCTATCTTAGTCAAACATTGTTTTCATAAATCCAATTTATTGCAATTTCAGTTTTATGACATAATTGACAACCTTATCTTTTTAGTGATAACGCATATAGAAAAAAGCATTAAGAAGATATGTAATGGCTCAAGCCTTTTAGGGGCGTTTTTCTTCACAAGGGCGCATGTTAGCAAAGTCAAAAAATAATGTGATGGTTCATTCATGCTTCTATAATGCACTTTAATCAATAAATAATACGGAGTATGATATGCGTGTGTGAAGTGAGTGTGCAAAGAGACGTGGTATAGATCACGTTTCAAACAATTTTTGCCCCATTAACGCCTAGGGGGCGGTGGAGCTGAGCGTGAACTAGTGTGATAAATTTCACGCCCCATTACGGATGGTGTAGTGAAATTAAGATAACCAATTATATGGTTTACTCTTTTTGTTGTATTACCTATTGATCACAACTTAAATATAATATAGTAATATAATTAAAAACAAATAAAATAAGCAACACCATGAAAGGGAAGAATTAAACAACTTAAATCAAGTGTACGGATACTTTGTTGATGGGTTGTCATTTTGGCAATTTGGCCTCCCTTTTATGGGAAAACTTAAACTAACCACTTCAAATCTCCTATGCATTTGACTCTCTTGCTGAGTCTATACATATACATATGTATGTATATATCTAGAAGAACAAAAACTGGATGGTATAATATATGTAAATAGATATGTATGTATATAGGTTAAGAATCATGAGAAAAGTCACTTTTATGAGAAAACTTAGAAACTCCATATTGGACATGTATATGACATATTGACATATATGTCGTATGGACATAGGATTACATATATATGTAATACAACATACTCAATCACCACATCCAATTCTCATCACTAACCGCACCACATCACCGCACGATCACGTAGAACTCTGCGTCACCCACACCCCCTAGCCTTGTAGCTTATTAAAAATGCATAACAACTAATATACTAATACATGGAATTGGTTTAATTTCTACCAATGCTTATATTAAACAATTAGGTTGGTTTTGTAGAACAAAATAACATATTTTTTCTCATGTTAGGACTAATAGCTATAATAGCTAAAGTTTCTTTATATACTAGTAATGATTTTTATTATAATTTAATTATTATATTAAATCATGTTTTGATTATTACACCAATTATACTAGTGGGCATGCCCGCGCGTTGCGGCGGGTGCGTATGTTTCAAAACACAAAAAAAAACATCGATAAGTAAGCTCAGTACATCATGAATGGCTAGACGGGTTGTTTGAACTGTAAACTTCATTAAAACACGACACGCCCTCGAAACGAGGACCGCCGCCGAAAAAATTACAACATATACAAAGGGTATATTGCCCAGTCCTTCCATACAAGAGACGAATACATCGATTGACTCCTATACCATAAGAACGAAAGAGACTTTATTAATGCCAACGTGTCACACACCTTCACTTCAACACCTTCAAAAATCCTCCTGTTCCGCGCTCGCCAAATAGCCCAACAACTGATCCTCTTTTGCAGCCGGTTCTCACATCAATTAAAGTAAGCAGATCGTTAAAATCAAAAACATAAATGGGACCGAACTTGCACCACGTCCCGATACCTGCCTAAATACATGTCGCGAAGATGCAGCCCGTAAATAAGTGGTCTAACGTCTCGTCTGCAGCTGAACAGAAAATACACGAGACATCATTGATGTTTATTCTCCTTCTAACCAGCTCAACCCGTGTCGGAAGGCGATTCATCTCGGCACGCCAAATGAATAAATTCACTTTTAATGGTAACCAACTATCCCACTTCATATTGTGCTGTCTGGTCACGTCCCTACCCACTCTCAGCAGCTTTTTGACCTCCGCAACCGAGTACTCCCCTTTAAAAACACTTGACCGAGCCCAAACGTGATTCTGGAACAAACCTCAAACAGATCTTGTTGTTCAGAAATTTCAGCCACTGTTTGCGGACCTCTCGACCAGCTCTGAGCAAAACAGAAACTGCCTGAATCGACAATAAATCTGTCCCTAACAGTGCAGCTTTTGACTTTCTCCAATTTATATAAGGATGGCCATCTGTCTTTAAGCAATGAGTCACCAAACTAGTTGTCGAGCCAAAAATGGATCTGACCTCCGTTTCCAACTGCAGCCCGTATACTGTTATTTAGGCTTCTGTCTTGCAGTTTCAGTTTAATAAGGAGGGAAACAATATTTATCCAGCACCCGCGCTGCCCTTTATCTGCCGGCAGAAAAACCCATCGACCCCTTCCACCATGAACCGCTTCAACCACACAACGCCAAAGAGAATCCTTCATATTATAGAAACGCCAAGCGCACTTTGTTAACAGCGCCGCGATCAGTTAGCCTAGATATACCCAGGCCACCATCCTTTTTAGTCGTTGTTACAATTTTTGCTTTTACCCATTTGACCCGTAGAAATAAAACATAACTCGAATAAACCCATTAACAGGAAATGAATTCAGAAAACCACCTGTGTGAATTAGTAATGTGAAAAAAGATGACATGTGTAGCTTTTGTTCCTAAATAATAAATTTATGATATAAAAGAACAGCTAGACTTTTGTGCACGCTACCAAAATCCATATGCTCATTCTATAGGATTGTTTAAAAGGGATTTAAATTATGTTTTAAAAAAACGAGATTTGTTGAATTTTTTTCTTAAATATTTGGCTAACAGCTCAAATGCATTGTGGTTTGCAAAGTCTTCTAACTGCAAGTTTTAGGCGATACAGACATAAGACTATAAGAGTGCATAAAAGATACATTTCTGAGCTCTAATAGTTAAATCTAACTTTTAAGAGCCACATGGATTATTTACCTGCACAAGCACTTTTTCACCATAGTTCTGTTTGACTGCAGACATGAACTCTTCAAGTAAGTCATAATATTCCTGCAGAAACAACATAATGGAACAGGCATAAAAATCAAAATATGTTCAAGGACCCTAATTTAGTATGACCAGTCTATGTGTACCTTTCCAGTGGCCCTCTTTTGTCTACGACCAATATAGAACTCATCATCCAATATTTTTCTGGTTGTTCGTCCCCACATCAATGGTAATAGGCAAGCACTAAATAGACAAGTTAAAGAAACAATTTAATTTACAATGAACAGGTTTTAAATTGAAATATGTACACATCTACTTCTAATTTGAATACAAAATTAAGTAATCATGCAATCACCATCCATCTAGAATCATAAGATTGAATTTGCCAACCACAAAGAAGCTTACCGCAGAAGGCCTAGGGGCTCAACATAATCTTCAAACCCTAAATTAGCGATCGCCCAAAGAAGATCATCACCATTAACCATTTTCCTCTTTTCCCTTCGACACTTATCACTCACCCTACAACCAAATTCACCAGATAAAACACAAACTAACATCACAAAACTGTTTACGACAATCAATTGATCAAACACAAGGTTCTTGTTAAGTCATCATACTCACTCGCCGGGGATGAAATTGATAAACTCAGAAACACACTCTTGCACAGTCTCTTTCACATCCTTAGTAATTTTTCCATTAGCTGGTAACCATTTCTTCATTATCCAACTAATATTCGCATCCGGTAAGAACCTATCTTGCTCACAACATTCACCGGAGCCTCAGCCCTCAAAGCAACGACAACAAAAACCTACAATCCGTTATGAAAATTGGTGAGTATATAAAGGAAGGGGATGGAACTTCAGTAGGTGTTTCAATGGAATTGTAAGTGAAGTCAATCGATGCATAATGAGAGTGGGCGAAAGGGGTTGTAACTGATGTAGCATTGATTGGGTGGTTACGAAGGGGGTTACTTATTGAGAGGGAGTGTAAATTGTGCATCAGACGTATATACATTTTGCATTATAAGTTGTATAGAAGGGCATAAAGGGAAGAAAGTGATCAAAAGTTAGAGACTTGTAAAGAGACCTCTAAACTCCCATCTTAAAAGCTTGGTGAAATTACCTAAGTGGCCATCTCTCCTCCTTAATAAGGTAACATAGATATTATAGCTCCTCATTAACAAAACAAACAAGATTTTAGTTGCAACACAGACATGAATTTGAATGTAAAATGTAAAGAAATCATTATATTTATTATGAATAATAATTGTATATTATTCTTTTGTATGCCACAGCCCATAGTTATGTTGTAATAAAGTATACTAAATAATTATATTTGATCTTTAATCAATTACGGGGGGCACGTTTGAAGAAGTGAAGTTTATATTGTGCCCTAAAAGGCCAAAGCCATCACTCGTATTCTACAGAAATATGTGCCCATTTTTAGTTATAAAGCTTTTTTACTACTTTAAGTACTATTTATTGATATCGTTTAAAGGTGGTCAAATTAGTCTTGTGTACTTATAGTTTTGCGCAAGTCTCTTTAAGGATCGTTAAAGGTGGTCAATTAGTCATTCATACTTTTAAGACAACTTATATTAAATTTCATAAGGTTTTAATTATTGTCATCGGTTAAAATCTATAAAAATGAACGATATTTCAATGAACTATTCAATAGATTAAATTAAGTTTTTATTATGGTTCTTTTGACAATAAAAAAAATATACAATCATAGTTTTACGAGTTGAAGATAGCCATTTGTTTCATTGTAAACGACATAAACATGTAACACAAACTAAACGTCTAACGTAAATTGTAACATTATAAAATCTGAACCATCAAAATAACTTAACTGAGATCTGAAAAAATAATTAGTAGAGTTGTTAGTCTATAATTAAAGGAACATTAGTATACATATATGTTTTTTTTTTTCGAATTAGATTTTGATTGATTTATTGATGTGAGACGAGTTTTTATATACCCGTTCTCATAACACTCTATCAAAATTCAAAAGATACATGAATGACACTCATGAGTCACAAGACTATTGCTCACCATGTGTGTTTACATGCTTAGGTCCTAATAAAGCCACATGAATCATCATCCAATACTCCAATAGAGGTTAATTTTGATAATTAGCTAATCATAGTTACCAAAGGGTCTTTGGCCTAATGCTATCAAGGTGTTGATCAATGTTTTGAAAACCGGACCGGACCGGGTTCCGGGGACTCGACCTGTCCGGTTCGGATGTTTGGACCGCCTTGCAGCTGAACCGGCGTTAGACCGCTGAACCAGCCGGCCGGACCGGAAAAATAGGGGTCGGACCAGTTTTTTTTGGGGGTTTCGATGCATTTTTTGGCCCGGTTCGTTGGACCGGTCGGACCGGTGAACCACCTGGGGGTCCGGTTCGACGTCCGGTCCGGTTCTGAAAACCTTGGTGTTGATAAGACTTGCCGTTTTAAGTGATTAGGGGTTCAAATCTCATGGGTGACAAAAATTTAGCCGTTCAAAAAAAATAGCTAATCGGAGTTACCTCAAGTCTAGTTATTGGGCTACTTTTAATCGAGTTGACCTATACTAAGAAAAATGACACACAACTTATATTATCCTTATATATCTCTATCTTATTTCTTATGTGATAATTTTGTAAAATAGCTAATATGACTATAAAAATTATAACTGATGATGTTGATCACATATACGTTTGGACATTATTTCAATCAACTATCTTAATTATTATGTATATATGTAACGGGTAATATACATACTCCTAAAAATTCATTAGAAAAGTGCACGACCAAATCTATAAGTACTTTGGATATCTTCAAAAGTTTCTTTACTGTTTTCTAAAAGAACAAAAACTTAATTTAAAAAATATATCTATAGTACACTTGAAAGAGTAGGTACATAGTTATTGCAATCATAAAATTGAGGTCATTCGTAACGACAAGCTTCAATAACACAAAGAGAGATGTAAAGTTGCAAACCACTCATTCTTTTTACCTACCTTCTTAAAAAAATGAGGATAATAAGTATAAACAACATCATGAGATTTTGCAAAATGATTGCTTCCTTACTCTTTTAGGTACTTTTGGCCATACGACTATCCATGATATGCTAATCCTTGTAATTGTTGAAAATGCTTCTTACTCTTTTTTTTTTAACTGCCAACAGTACCATCCATAACGAAGCCCTGCACCCTTCAGATTCGGTCCCCAGGCCCCCTAAGGTCCAGCCCCTCATTTCAGAATAACCTTACTCTGAGTGGGATTCGAACCTGTGACCTCCCAGGGCAGGAACCCCACAAAGACCTCCTTTGCAACCACTAGGCTACAACATCATTGGCGCTTCTTACTCTTACTCTTTCTAGCTTATTTTTTTACCACATTTGATTGAGGTGTGGAAGCTCTGGGGCTTTAAAACCCTCGCCCTCAATACCCATGGTGTGCAGTAAAACCCATAACTATTAATTTAAAGAAAAAAGAAAAAAAAAAGAAAATTTGATTGGTCAAAGAGAAAGACACTACATAAAACAACCTTTAACACCCACTAAGGGCCTGGCGATATCGTTGTTGGTGTCTATGTTGGTGGATGAGAGGCGGTGTTAGGGGCGCCACTTAGCTGAGATGGCTAGGGACGTTATCTTACACCCCATCCTAATTAGTACTCCTTTTGTCCCATTTTAGATGTCATTAGACCCACAAACACACATATTAAGATTGTCTTTTGTGTAAAATGACAATAATATCCTTAAGTTATTATTCAAATATTTGATTGTCGTTTGTCTTTTATGGACAAAACTAGAATTTGCTTAGAAATAGACATTTAATTTGGGACAATAAAAAGTAGAAAAATGGACATTTAAAATGAGACGGAAGAGTGTTGTTTTAGATCATTTTTTTAGTTTTTATTCTTTTTGATGACTTACATTTTTTCATCTATGGAGTAAATTGTACCATTTCCATTTTTAAAATAACATATCTATCAAAGCATAAGTTGCATCATCTATTTTTTTAAACAACAAAACTCTATTATAAATAAAATAAGAGACCAACACGAAGCTGTAAATCCCAAAAAGAAACAAACAACAGTTATGATATTACATCACTAATGTTATAATCACAACACATATTCTAACTTAACGTCTAGCTTGAACATAGATCTATTCTTACTTTTTTTTTTCAACAATATAAGCCTTCTCATTAATAAACACTGAATAACAAATTACAAGTTGATGGTTGGTAAACGGGCAACTAGCTGCGTCACTACCCCATTTTGAATAGCAAAACCTACTTTATTAAAGACGAAGCTTTGCGCCTTGACTAACGAGCAATTACTATTGATATTGACTATGAGTCTCTTTGTGGGAATAACCATATATTATACTTTTTTTAGAAAGCAAATTTTTGTGTTATGTTCAAAGACCGAACAAGGGGGTCATATCACAAATGATTCATTGGCCCCGATCACCGAATTTGTCAAGTACTTTTTTTTTTTTTAAATTTGAGGGTTTTTTTTATAAACAAGTATGAGTGAGATCCTCTGGCTCTAGGCAGTAGAAAAGAGAAGAAATTCTTATTTCAACACACTTATATCTAAGAGCAAGAAAACTTTAGTATCTTTAAGAAGAACCACCTCAAGTGTTTCTCAACAATTAGGAGACAAAAATTTCAAGAACGAACCCAATTTACTAATCTTGTTCCTCATTAATCTCAAATAATTTGATAGATCACTACTCGGATTTTTAAGTATTACATTTTCATCTATGTGAACTCAAATTTCCAATAAATCTTATATCCATGGGTACTTTTCAGATTATTTATTTATTAATTTTTTTTTTTGCGGTGTTGACTTATTATGGAGGTTATTTGTGTTATTGGTTGAAAGTTAAAAATAGTTATTATCACTATCTATCCTTACTATAATAGGTGACAAAAATTTCACTTCTTGCTCACAAGCTTACACGTATCTTCAGGGACATGTGCCAATCTATATGTGCTCGCACTCTATATATCGCCTAAAGATGAAGATATGGTGTTTTTCCTTCTTCATCACCATCAAAGCTATAACGTGAAGAAGACTATACATTGTCCTATGATGCTAGTGAGGACACCCTCACCTTCCAAACGCCACCACAACATCTCCGCTACACCAAACATTATTACTCCGTATTATTATTTTTGAACGGCCAACAAATTGGAATCACTCACGGAACACTGGAGTATCATCGTGCCATCAGTGTTGTCACGCGATCATATTCCACCACCAAGTCACCAATTCAGGAGGAAACTCATAATTATGAGAAAACCCCTTATGTGAGATTCGATTTTATTATGAGAAAACATTAAATATGTGAGATTCGATTTTATAATGAGAAAACATTATATATGTATATACAAAATGTCAATACATGAATAGTGCTTTTATAACCTTTTTATTTGTTTTTTGGGGATTCAATTTTATTATTATAATAAGTTTTGAGTATATTTTGTTTTTCTCATGTTATTTCTAAGACACAATATCTTATAAACTTTGAAACTACCATCATGTCATTATATTTTTATCTCCGCCTTTAAAATCATAAAATCATGTTGAGGAATATTTGAAGACGAATGCTTGGTTTTGATTGTTATTTTTTTGTTTAAAACCGGTTCAGTTTTGCCTTAGTTTAAGGGTCAGATTTCATTTGGTTTTTGTTCGTAAACCAATTCTTGTGTAAACATTTTTTAAAGAAAACAAGACAAAATATGTTTTTTTTTCCAAAATATTCAACATTTATTAATTCTATTAATGTATATGTGTAGAACAACTTTTTACATGGAACATTTTTATATAAAATTACAGTTTTTATATAAATTTTGATTGGTGAACCGGTACGGTTTGGGACTAGTGTGGAACCTACATATTAGATTACAAACTGAACCGGTTTTGCTAGTATCGGTTCTTTTGTTCACCTCTAGGGGTTCTGCCTCTTGTACCCTATTCCCAGGTGTGTTGCCACCTTAGAACCCCCATTGCTTAGAAGATCACTGAGGTTTACGAATACTAAAATTAATACGAAAATTATAATAAACTCAAACAACCTTACCCTCCACAATTTCGTAACTTGTTTGATGTATATCACATACAATTTGTTTAACAAGTCATACACTAAAATAATCAACAAATCGTTTTAGCTTAAATATGTAGAGAATGGTCAATGATCTCCAGCCCAGCTGGTTTGAGGTAGGGTGAGTTTTTTCCTTAGGGGTTCCCATCCTGGGGTATATCACAGGTTCGATCCATGCACACCACAAAAAATTCTCCATGATGGTTTGAGCTTTGGCAAGGAAGACACCGGTGTATGGGTAGGGATTCAAACTTGGGACCGCTAGGTTAGGGTTGTACAAGAAAAAAATATATATATGTATAACCTTGGGACCGCTTTGTGTAATATAAATATAACCTATGACATAAAACATAAAGTTTTAATTCAAAAGAGATTTAATTCAAAGTATTATCTTACAATCTTTTTGTCATTTTCTACTCATGCCAATTGCATGCTAAGTCGGTAAATATTTTTTTAATACAGTTTGTTCAACATAGCAACGTTACATTACATGACATGAATTAAATTTATATCATTTATGTTTATTTACATATTTAAAAATATGTAAAATATAAATGATACCGATATGGAGCCGGAACACAGTGGCGTACCTACATACAACCTAAGGGGGCGTGCGCCCCCTTACAAGAAAAAGGTTTAGTGTAATTTGTATAGCTAAAATCTCGATCGCACCATTTAAAAGTTCGGTTGAATCACGATCGTACTTCTAGAAACATTTCCTGAGTCCGTCACTACCGGAACCAAGACCCGAAGACACCGGCCCAAGACCCAAAGGCTACTGCGGTGGGAATATGGATAGTGACAACCCGAGAATTTATATAATTTATGTTTAGTTAGTTTATTTGTTTTGAATTTCCTTTATCATTGATTTAATTGCTCTTGAATTATTGTTTATCCTTTCCTTATGTTTGGCTTTATCTCAAGTTTGTTAGAAAGAATTATAAGTTTGAATTTTCACATATGTTTGAGTTGGTTAATTATTATTGAAGAAGTTATCTTTTAGATTATTGTGTCTTCCCTGTTTAGCTTTCCGATTCTTATACGGTTATACCTGACCCGTATCAATAACATACACACATCAATATGTGCATAAAATTGATTTATGATACTTTTTGCGTAAATTGACTACATATGGTAACCTTGTATTTGTTTTAATGCAAGAAAAAAAAAACATTTAATTAATATGGAATTAAAAATGTTGCATTCAACTAGTAAACTTCAAACACATCTCTGGATTCCTGAGAATAACTTTTCAAACATGATAATCACAAAAGTTTTGTCCTATAGACGGTTTGATTCTTGTTCAAAACCATGACCTTTTACGACATCTTGACCCGGGGGGCCAGGACACCCACGAACACAAATTCCGCCTAAACAAGCACAAAACGCACAACCTTGCAAAGTGGTAAACAATCAGATCTTGTCTTGCAGTGTGGTAGAGCACCAGGTTGAACTGCCATTGTTCCCGGCCACATCCCTTCACAAATAATTACGAAATATTAGCTAAAAAAAAGCCATAAACGCATAAAAAAAAGACATGTATATTTAACCTGATGAAACGAGTGCAATCAACATGAATAGAACCAAAGTTTGTTGTGTAATCCTCATCCTTCTTTCTATGTTTTCTGTCTCATGCATTCAACATACATGCCTGTGCACATATATATACACACAAAAATATATAAATTTTCTAATTTTTTTTTAATGGAAGTGTAATTATATAAGCAAATATTACAGAATATGATATGATATGCGCATTTATGTAACGCACCATTACTTTGTGTATTTTCCTTTTTAATTTTTAGCAATATTTGTTTTATGACACTTGTTTTTATTATTTTTCTAACTAGAGGGATAAACGCACTTGATATTTCTTTCTCTATTTGGACCACACGTAATGGCAACCAAATTAGGCAGGAAGTTTCCTCAATAACGCCTCCAAAACGGTCCAACACCGCCTTCGGGGAATGATCCTTCAAAATTGGCTTTTGGCGTGAAAAACCTAACATCACATTTGGGCGTGAACTTGCTTCTTTTTTTAGAGCCAATCTAATTAGCCCAAGTGGATGTGGTGTTTTTTTTTTTTGTACTACTACATGTGGTCTTAGTGGGTTTAAACCGATTAATATTCAAATACTTTCTGGTTGGATAAATTTCACAATGATTTTTGTTTTTACTGCTGTTTATTTGTTATAAAAATTAATATATTAGGGGGACGGGACCAGAACTGGTCACGGGTACCCACTACCAGCACGGTAACACCGTCGCCACCCAGGTTGGTAGTGGTCTCGTGAATCGTTTGCTGGTTCATTTTAACGGGCCAGTTACTTGTTTTTTTTTTTGATTTAAAGTAATACTTTTGACCGTATGTTTAATATTGTTTTATTATGTTAACCGTTTGTTTTAACATTGTTTAAAATTAATTAAAGCATAAAAATACATTAAAACCTAATTAAATTAAAAAAAACATAAAGATGAACCTTTAAAATACATTAAAACATAAAATTAAAACACACTAATATTAACCATAAAATTAAAAACATTCAATCAAAGATAAATAAACCTAGGGTTGGCACAACAATTGCCATGCCTCGACATGGCCGAAAATGTTGCCGCGTCGAACCTCATAGTCCACATGAGTGAACTCGATAGCCAACTCCTGGTCAAAGTCCCGATCCTCCCTACGTGCGCTCGTACAGGGTGGTCCACCGATCACACTTTATGTTGAGGTCGGTCCACTTCCGCTGCAGGCTCTCTATGGCCCGGTCGTTGGTGCCGATGTGTTGGTTGAAGTCGGCCAACACGCGGTCTCAGGATCCCTTCGGTGGGAGCCCGAGGCCCTCAAGCATTGTTGTAGAACCGAGTCGTTTTTGTAGCACACCACCAACGTCATCTCTTCTTCCTCGGTCCAGCGAGTCATCTTTTTGAGTGTTTGTTTGTTTATACCGTGGTAAATTTGAGTTTTAACTCCACGGTTTGTTGTATTTATATACAAAGTTTCGAACGGTTCAAAGTTATTCAATTTAATGACGGTTTGGTGGAACGGTTTCCATGTATTCAATTCAATTGACGGTTTTCAAGATTAAAAATTATATTTTACTGACCGTTAGGTGGTGGGACTGTTTAATAGTCTGAGTAATTAATATTAACCTTTAAACCGTGTGAAATACAAAAAAAAAGTTTAGATATTTAATGAAAATAAATAAAAAAATCCGTGAGTGCTGCCTCCAAAAAGTGTATCAGTAAAGTAAATCAGTAAGATAACGTGACAATGCATGATTGGTTAAAAAAAAAAGCCTATGAGTGCCCCTCCACCTTAGCTTATCACACGTTAATGCGTCAGTAAAAATATTTTAACCCTTAAATATTCTTCATAGTAATATTTTATATTAAACTCTTTATGCTTACCTAAATGAATATACTTATAAAAATAGATATAAAAAATTGATAACATAACTCATAATTCATTTTTAAAAATATATTCTTCCAAATCAAACCTTATTTAAAGTGAAGGATAATTTTGATATGTGTATGGTATATGTAGGATGAATTTTTACATGTGTAGGATAAACGTATGATAATCATGATATTTGTAGGAGAAAAATATGATAATTCGATTTATGTAGGATGAAGACTTAAAAAAATAGTCATTTGGAAAATCAAATAACTATCATAATTGAATAACAAGTATTTAATAAAGCTATTGGATTTTAATAATCTAAACTTTTATTCATAGGCCAGTAATAATTTGTACTTCAAAAAATTCCTAACAACGATCCCAACTTTTAACATATTGGCCGACAGTGAACCATTGTTAACTAAGAACCAACTCAGTTAGTGGACGCTGATGTGGACACTGACGTGGCATGCTCACGCTGACGTGGATGATGATGTGGCATGCCAACATTGGCATGGATGATGACGTGGACGCTGACATGGATGCTGACATGGCATGTTAATGCTGACATGGACGCCTACGTGGATGTTGACATGACATGTCATGTCAGCATTCACTAACTTTGTTAGTCATTAATTAAAAAATGTTCATTAGAGGAAAAATGTCTGAAAGTTGAGATCGTTGTTGGGAATTTTTGAAGTACAAATTATTACCGACTAATGGGTGAAAGTTTAGATTATTAAAATTTAATACCCCTATTTAATATCATTTTTATTTAATATAATTATTTAAATGGTGTGTGTGTGGCGTGGGGGTGGGGAAGTAGTTAGTGATCATCAGTTATAGAGATTATATGATTTAGAGGCAGAGCCAGCTCAATCTTTTTGAAGGCCGAAAGCAAATTCTAAAATAAGAGTCCTTTTTTAATTAAAAAATTATTGCTAAACCATTAACCCTTAAGATATAATTACTAAATCTACAAACTACTCACAAATAGGGGTGCAAATGAGCCGAGCAGCTCGCGAGCTACTCGAGATCGGCTCGGTAAAAAGCTCGAAACGAGCCGAGCCTTATCGAGCTCGAGCCGAGCTTGAGCCTAAAATGAAGCTCGTTTACTTATCGAGCTCGAGCCTGGCATATGAAGCTCGTCGAGCCTTATCGAGCCTAATATAATATTAGGTTTATTAATATTTTATATTATTTACCCACATTTTAAGTAGTTTAATAAACGAGCCGAGCTTTTTGACTAATCGAGCCTAAACGAGCCTATTATAATATTATTTAATTTAATATATTAACTAATAAACACTAAACGAGCCGAACCCGAGCTTGAGAAACTACTACCGAGCCGAGCTCGAGCTTTAAAAACAAAGCTCGAACCGAGCCGAGCTCGAGCTCTTATAAGTTAATCGAGCTCGAGCTCGGGCTCGGCTCGGCTCGTTTGCACCCCTACTCACAAACCATAAGGGCCAAACATTGAAATATATGGGCTTATCCCAAGTGTGCCTTGTCAAATAAAAAAGATCGAGAGCAAAGTTATGACACACGAAAAATCTAATGGTTGAGGCTGCTATTCGAACAAAGGTTGTGAACCTCAACAAAATTGGATTTGCAGCTTTACAATAAGTAGTGATTGCCACTAGACAACAACAATCATATTTTTCTAGCTAATCAAATTTCATGTTATTATATATGATATATAAAAAATATATTTGAAACGAGGCCCTAAAATTCCGAGAGCCAAAGCCTAGCTTGAGTTTTGTACACTATCGAGCCGGCCCTGGATAGAGGCATTATGCCACTTGGGGAGAGATCAGGGTTTGATTCCTGGCGTAGAGTATATTAGGTGTAATTTGAAGTAGAGATTATGTAACATTCGTCGTAAAAAAATGACTTAGATTCATAACAAAAAAGAAAGAAATATAAAAATGCATAAATTTCAATTGTTACATGTACATTGATGTTAAGACAAGAAGGTATCCCTATATCACGACAAAGCAACATCGCAATCCGAGTCCTTTGTACACCAACTAGGAACTGCACGTTTGTTCATGTTGTATTGACTGGTAACAAATTGTGGTGGTTGGTTCACTAATCTTTTAGCACCCAAGCAAATGATGTTTGAATACCTACAAATCAAAAT
>JAUTDX010002903.1:0-42915 GCA_030844895.1 Ambrosia x helenae
ATCCATTGAGAGGTACAAAGCCCGTCTAATAGCCAAAGGCTATACTCAAACATACGGGATTGACTTCTACGTCCGAGACCTGCTCTCCAGTAGCCAAAATTGATACAATTCGGGTTCTCTTCTCAATAGCTGCAAATAAAAGGATGGCCACTCCATCAATTCGACATGAAAAACCGCCTTCCTACATGGAGAGCTCAAAGAAGAAGGTCTATATGGAAGCTACGCCTGGATTCACTAAGAACTCAAATCTAGGAGAAGTATGTCGTTTGAAAAAAATCTCTATATGGGCTAAAACAATCCCCTCGAGCCTGGTTTGGCAGATTTACTCTAGCTATGAAGAAGTATATTTTTAAATAGAGTAATTCAGATCATACATTGTTCCTCAAACGGAGAGACAAATTTGTTACCTGTCCAGATATTGTATGTTGATGATATGATAATCACAGGAAACGATAAAGATGAAATGACAAAGTTAAAGGCAAGTTTATTTAAAGAATTCGAAATGAAAGATTTGGGCATACTCAAATATTTTCTTGAAATCGAGGTACTAAGGTCCAGACAAGGTATCTTCGTTTGCCAACAGAAATTACATCCGTGACTTGCTAGCAGAAACAAGGATGATCGATTGTAAACCAACAGATACTCCTATGATGGCAAACCAAAAATGTATATGGAGGAAGGGGCTGAACCAACAGACAATGAGAAATATCAATGAATGGTGGGAAAGTTACTTTACCTCTCACACACTCGTCCAGATAGCCTACGCAGTTGGAGTGGTTAGCCAGTTCATGCATCAACCTAAAATCGCTTACATTGGAGAATTATTAGGTATCTCAAAGGGACACCTGGACATGGAGTTTTATTCCAAACAAATGGGGATATAAAAGTTCAACTATACACTGATGCTGACTGGGCTGGTGACAAAGGAGATCGGAAATCAACATCTGGTTATTTTCACACTAGTTGGCGGGAATCTCGTCACCTGGAGAAGCAAGAAACAAAAGTGATAGCTCTCTCGAGTGCTGAGGCAAAATTTCGAGGAATAACACGGGACTAGCTGAAGTTCTATGGATAAGAAAAACTCCTGACAAAAATCGGGTATTCTCCCACAAATGCAAGCCATATCATGTGTGACAACAAAGTTGCAATTCAAATATCAGAAAACCCAGTTTAACACGACCGAACAAAAACACGTAGAATTCGACAGACACTTCATCAAAGAAAAACTTGAAAACGGGCTCATAGAACTTCGGTTGTTCGATTTGAAGACCAGCTAACAAAAGCAGTCAATGGGAAAATTTTCAATCACTGTCTTGACCAGTTAAGTATTGGAAATCCCACTACTCAACTTGAGGGGAATGTTGAAATATTGAGATGAGAAGATTGAGGGATCAAGCTACCATCATTCCCGAAATAAAAAAGAGGACAGCCTTGCGAGTCAATATGTATTGGCTATATAACTTGTTCTTGACTCAATTGATAAATGTACAAGAAAACCTTTTATCTCTATTCTCTGTTATCATTCACAACACTTCTGATTATCACTAACACAATTCTTCGTACATGAAAAGGTTTAGTAAATTTGTAATAGAATATCAAGTAACTTAAATGCCAAAATACAAAAAGTTCAATATCTTATATGCATTTGCATTAAGATTAATTTTTTTCTTAAAGAATAAAAAATGAGTAGGTTTGCATGTCGATATCATTAGTCACTATTGTCATGGACCCGAAGTCATTATGATGCTAAAGCAACATAAGATTCATCGTGGGTGATAGGAAAATGTAGCCACATATGATTTAGACTTTATCGGGTATAAACCACCCTTTTCTAAGACCACAAATATAGTAAATTGTAAAGACACTAATTTCCCAACAGAGATATTGTATTTTCTAATCTATATCTATCTATATAATAATTTGAGGTTAACTTGGGTTGAATTGAGCATTTTTAGAGTGTCCACGTCATCCTTGGGGCTCCGACCCATCCAAAACACTATATCTCTAACCCGCCATATATATAGATACTTTCTTTTCTTTTTCCCACTAACTTCACATCTACTCTCATCTTCTCATTCAAAACTCCAAAACCCTAAAAGATACTAATGTTGCAGCCATGCCTCTCGCGATCCTCCACGACGTTCCTTCTTTTCCGAAAACTGTAACTCCTTCAATACAAACCCCTACCATTCCATACAAACCCAAGGTAATTGTTCTTTTTCTATGGTTGTTGGATTTTTGCGTTAGCGGTTGTCCTTGGTTGTTCTTCGTTGGTTCCTGACTTTAGGTTATTTGATTTCATTTGTTTCCTGCTTAATCGAAATTAATGTATGTTTGATTTAAAATTCTTGGGCGAGATAATGAATTTAGGTTTCTTAATATTAACAAATATATTTGTAAGCAATCGGTTGCTTCATTCTTCCAATTCTCTTGCAGGAAACATATATTCTTTCTTCCAATTCTCAATTGGTTGGTCTGAGTGACCTTTTACTTTGTTAGGACTTCAAAACCCTTTTTGTATATATATTGTTTGGTTTTCAAAATTGTAGGTATGATTGATTATTTTCTTAACTAGCACCCTCATTCAACCAACTTATATATCTAAGTGGCTGGTATAGTACATGTATTTGATTTTGCTTTATATCATGTTGTTTAGGAGTCATAGATTTCAAGACGCATACAAACTGCTCGATGAAATGCTTCAACCATGTTTATAAGATAAGTGGATGTCTGGCAATTTATTTTTCAATGATAAGTCATTTCTGTATCTAAGAAGTCTGGTTTTTAGGTTTCTTTATCTTGGAAGTTTGATTTTTTGGGGTTTTAAAACAAGGTGTAACATCTGAAGCTCTCTGAAAGTATTTGCCATACCTAATCCAGTTAGCTCTCTGAATTTTTGAACCATCATCCATGTTATTGCGGCAATCCTTCACACCTTCTTTGTTTCGCTTGAATCTGTCATTCCTTTTCCAGGTAAATGCAACAACTGTTTATTAATTTAATCAAAATATTATGTTTAATTTCATTTGTTTCATCTATTAATTGCTTTTAAGGTACCTACATTACTTAGATTTTTTTTTTCTTGAATTATCTAAAAGTATTTGGGTTCACCAGTTGTGTATTTGGGAATGTGATAATTGATAATTGTCATAAGGATAAAAAGGCCATGAGAGTTGGTTGAAAATTTGTAACAAAAAGTTATTACACGGCACAGTTTTGCTGATGCTAACTTACTTCAAGTAATAATCCTTTTAAAGTTGCACATGCCATCTTCATCTCATATACATATGTGTATCAATTAAAATTTCCTTTGTATTGTCAATTAGTATAACAATATAAAACTTTTTATGCTTACATACAAGTTGCTTTGAGCTTTATGGATGACCACTATCATTTTCAAAGTGCAAATTTATTGTCAAACCAAGTACGTATAGGGTTCTAAAAAGTTGGGAATTTTTATTTTGATGTCGTCGTATATGCACGAAACGTTGATTACATTCACCAAGTTGGGTATAAGGAGTAGAAAACTATTGATACCTGGTGCTTTGATCTTGGTCAAAGCTGGTTACCATTTAGGTTGAAAAATTTTGAATCTACTTCCAATTCTATATACTCTCATTTATTATCAGCAAAAAACAATTATGAAACTAAACACTAGCATAAATTGCAGCTCAAGTTATAGAATTGGAATTCCAGGCAAACTATTTGGCATAACTCAAATCTACTGCAATTTCCAAAGGTTTCTGCCATCTGTCATTGATGCCTCAGCCATATATTTAGCCAAATGGACACTTGATGAAGCTGGAGATCCATGGGTCAGTGTTTGTTTTTATCTAATATTCACTGCTTGCACTTGATTTATATACAATTATCTATAAGTTGTGCTTAATTTGTCACCTGCTATTGTTCCAAAAAAAGATATATCATGAATATTTTGTCATTTTGTGTTTGGTAACTGTTTTTTATTCTGTTTTATACAATGTTTGTACAAGCAATTGTTGGTTGTATTGGATATTTTGTGATTTATATTCATCATCTGTTACTGCAACGATAGTGAGAAATAGACTTTAGTTTGATGTGAATAGTTTATGTTTGTGTAGTGGTATTGGTTCATTTTGATGTGTTTATTGAATGATACATGCCTCTTCATTTATAGTTTTCAATGAACGATTCATATTTTTCTTAATGACAATTCATATTGGTTTCTATGAAATATATATTGGTTTGTATTTAAACATCATGTTTAGGGTTTGGGTTTGCCTTTGAGATTCAAAGTTGTATCTTTAGAACATAATTCAAGTAAACGTATCGTTGACTGTATGCTGAAAATATATGTTGTTATTTTTTACATTAGTTTCTTGACTTGCAGTATTTTGTTGGATTAAAGTTAACTGTTTAGAATCAGTGAACAGGTCATGCTCTGAGATTAGTTCTGTTGTTCGTGCTTTTTTTACAAAGGTATGAATATTATATTAGTTGTTGTAAACATGTATGTTGAGTGTCCTTTTGTTGGTTGTGAGACACCAAGAGTGACTACTTAGTTTTTCTGCACACAACATACATGTAAAGAATTCTTAGAGTGTCAAAAGAGTAAACCTTTTTTTAATGTTATGATGTATTGTGACTTTTTTCCAGTTCAGGCTTGGGGTTAGGGATCCATTTTCTGCTGCACTAGCTATTGTGAAGGTAATGGTTAGTATTATTATGGGTCCCAAGTCAAACATGTTTAATTTATAAACATGTTTCAGTCATGGTTAGTCTTTCTATATGCGTTGTTTCTAATGTCCACTTCCCCCATTCTCTGTGCGCATGCCACCAGAAAAAACCCTATTATTAATTTGCCATCGCCATTCTCCATCGCCGGTGCTTATTCTTCCAGTGTATCAGGTTACCAGCGATGAACAATGGATTAAGAATTGATCGTGACTAGGCGCGGTTACAAGGAAGATGTGAGGATAGCTAACGTTAGATTGTTGATCGGAGCTATTATGATTGTTATTGTTCTTTTTGCTCAGTTTTATAATAAGAAGTTTCCAGGTAATAAGAAATTTTTTATTGGACACATCGTGTTATATTCTGGAGTTGAATTTTATGTTTTATTGTTTTTGTTTATAAAATGTGATTCACAGTTTTAAACTTTTATATACTGTTTCTGAGGCGGCATAATATAAAAATGTGATCCACAGTTTTAAACTTTTGGTTGGTATTTTGTAGTTCTATTCTTGCTACACCGTCTATCATGTTAAGGATCTTAAATTATCCGCTTTCTGACATGGAAATATAGTTCATTCACATTTTCGTGCTGGTATGTTATAAACAGGTTATGGACGATTGGCCCTGCAAGTCAGATCCAAAACAGGTAATTCTCGCTACTGCTTAATTTTGTAGTTACTAATAGTGAAACATTCTGTAATGCGAAGATGAATTTTAGAAGAATTTTTTTTAATCCATAGTAACATATTGTAGGAGATAAGGGTCATGGCTGAGGCATGTGCCTCGAGGAAAGGCCGCCAGGAAATGAGTGTGAGGCAGAGCCTTATAATTGAGAGATACAGATGTATATTGATATGAAAAATGTCCATACATGGCTCGCATGTTTTCAGCACAAGGGCTGTTATATAGTTAAGAAATGCAACGTACGGGTCTTTGAAATACACGTGTTCATCTTTGGAAATAAGCCTGTATCAGGATGGGAATACACGCGCATCTGGCTGGGTATACGGTTGGTACTCATATTAGTTTATACGATGTTAACATTCAATTAGTGTATGTTATTAATAATTGGTATACTAATGTTCAGGTCTTATTTTAGTTTTATAGCACTACTGACTAGAGTTTGAGGTCTCGAGACTCCGTTCCATCGTATTTTTGAGCCATTAAACTTGCCTAGGATTTGTTTTATCCAAATGGGTCAAATAACAAAGTGTACCTAAATGAAAAGCATACCAAATGGGTCGAGCGAGCTGAAAGGCACCCACTTTAATGCATGCATTCTATTTAGTTATTTCAATAATAATTATGCTTAATCATGTATGTTTCTAAATTAGCTACGGGTGTAATAATATATCTTCCTGGTAGCCCTTTTAATGATTTTATTCATTGTACAGGTTCTAAATACGTCGCGTCTACACTTCTGGTTATTCCAATTTCATATTTACTCTTTCGCATCTAACTTATTTTATTTTGATTATTAATTGTCGTTACTAATTTTTAAGAAAATCTGTTGCTAGCAGCAAAAAATCGAAAAACTTTCATTGTCGTCCTTCTGTCATATAAGCAATCGGTCACAAAGGTTGCCCGTTTGATTTTGAGTGAAAAGGATTTTCTGCCTCTGTGCCTCATGTTGCCAGCCAATGGAACATAATGAACAAGGTATTTTTTTCTTTATGTGTTCACATTAATTCCATATGTTCTTTATATCTTAGTGTTGTATATGATTGCATAACAATGTTCAATAACATGTGTATTTGAATCAATAAATACTTATAGAGATTTGGGTTGTTGTGGACTTTGAAGATATGGGGAGTTTGATATTGCTGGTCTGGATGCATAGAAATATTCAACACCATTCATGAATTTGAGCTGAAACTACAGGTATTGAAAATAAGTTCGTCAAATTCCATTTTAATCATATGTAGGTCATTTTTGTTTTCTTTATTATAAAGGTTGGCCTTGAATTTCAGTAGTATGTAGGAAATGCTTCTAGATGGACACCAATTTCCTTCCTAATGGGTTATGAAAATATAAACTATAAACTATAAATTATAACTTATTAAAGTCCACAGGAGAAAGGAAAATTGTGACTTTATTACTCCGTAAACACTAAACACGAGACAATTTTTTTATGTTATTGCATATGCATCATAAATGTCATGTTAACATTTGCCACATATTGGTTGTTGGGAGCCATTTGTATAGTTTGCTTAGTGTGTAGGCATATGACCCGTTCTAAGCAATTTTTGTATAACCGTATTTATTATCTGAGGCGAATACGACCAGTGAGGTTGTATTCTATTTAATACATGCATTCTATTTAGTTATTCCAATAATAGAATTGTGACTTTATTAAAGTGCACAGGAGAAAGGAAAGTTGTGACTTTATTACTCCGTAAAAACTAAACACGAAACAATTTTTTTATGTTATTGCATATGCATCATAAACGTCATGTTACATTTGCCACATATTGGTTGTTGGGAGCCATTTGTATAGTTTGCTTAGTGTGTAGGCATATGACCCGTTCCATGCAATTTTTGTATAACCGTAATTATTATATGAGGCGAATACGACCAGTGAGGTTGTATCAAGCGCATGCCCTGATAAATGAAAAATATTTATAAAGCGCAGTTGGACGCTAAGGTCGAATGGATCTAACTAGATTGTGCAAACAAGCTGCACTCTCAACACAGTAATTTTAAGTGTGGTTGATACGGGTTGGGTTGAGCCAACCTGCAAATGCATTGTTTATTCAATTTTCGAAATTTATAAGTAAATATTATGGTAGGCTATACAAAACTTTTTTATTACAAAAATAACTTTATATTATTCAATTCAAGAATTTAGTACAACCATTTAAAAAATTATTATTGATTAAAAGAACTTGAACACTACCGTACTTTGAGCAAATTACTAACATTTGTAATCTATATGCTATTTAGAGTGAAAAGTTTTTGTTAATAATATTAGGGTTTAGATGACGAAGAAAGAGGGACCTAAATGGAAGAAGGTAATAGGGTAAATTGATATAATAAGATGATTTGCAGGCCCAAATATATGTGGTAGCCGCTAGACTACCAGTCATGGCTCTTTAGACCTCTCTTCAAATCTCATTCAAATTATTGAAACACTGTTGATGGTTACATTTAGGTTATTGGATAATGATTATTAGATTACTAAGATTGATGAGTGTCATGTGCAGTTAGGTTACTTTTACATCCTATATGTAACCAATGATAACAACTATTTAGTTTTAAAATTAGTGGTAGGTGACAATCTGTTTGTTTTGTTTAATCTCAATATTATTTTGGTTTATCCCAAACAAAATTCACATCATTATATAGTGAATCGCTTTTCTTTGCATCAATATTTTGTTACCTGCAATTTACCTATTTTCATGCTTGTGTGCAGATTGAAGGTTTTTGCTCTATGGTTCTCTTCTGATTGTAATTTTTTATTCTATTAATTTGTCTATGTATTAAGTATTTATTCTATTCGATTTGTGAAGAAGTAGCCAATTGTTCAACCATTTTGATGTTTGCCTAATTACTATTAAAGTACTGCTATTATATCTAAATCCTCAGTATGTTTTGTAAATCAATTATCTTTTTTTGTCTTATGATATTCAAATCACTTTTAGACTGGTAGTTTGTAATATGGAGAAGTTTGTAATATTGTGTTGTTGATAGGAGTGAATTGAAGTAGCCAAATTGTTTGCATTAAAGAGGCTGTAGAGGAGGCTAAATAGAAAGTAAGGAATTGTGAAGACTTTTATATCTGACAAGGTTAAGATGAGCAATTTAAACCAATGGCCCCCCACCATAACAAATTATAGTTAAGATATAAAGAAAATATCTTAAATTGTATACTACTAACAGTTAAGATATAAAGAAAATAGCAATCAAGAAAGCAGTTAAAAAGTTGAGTACAGTGCATTAACATGCTTGAAACCCTTCAAATCCTTCTATCGAGAAAATTTTATATTTAATATAATAATATTATTTTTGTGATATATTTAATTTACTATTTTCTTATAAAAAATCATATGGGGTGTTAGCAGGTCATCTCACAACGTTTTGACCTATACTTGAAGAGGATTGATTTTAAGTCAATAACCATTGCCTAACTCCCATGCTCCGTTGGTTCAAGCTACAGTTGGACAATCTAATAACATCGTTTTTTTGTGTAGGCTGCAAGTCGTTTTTTATGTGTAGGCTGCAATTGTTAACTCTCGTACTCTTGAACAAGCAGCAACAAGACTTGAAAATGGGACATAATATTGACTTTCACATTGATGGGATGAGACCCAAGAGTGACTGTTATAGAACTAGAGTTGATCAAACATGTACTATGGACACACAACAATAGATAGTATGTGACATTTTGTTAATGTTTTCTTAGGCATATTGATAATGAGTTTGTAATATAGTGACTTGAATGTTTGATGCCAATTTATATGTATATATGATTATGTGTTTTACTTTTTGTTTCCTTCGTGTGCAAAAAAAAAAGTTAGATATCATGTTATGTTTTAAAATATTAATTAAATCTGATAAAGTTATTTCATTTTATTTACATCTTCTGTCACTTTTTATTTTATTATTTGCTCAACCGTGTTGGTCTGTGTTTTGAACCTGTAAGTATATTTTGTCATGTTCACTTGTGGCTGTTGGTTTTTAGAGGTGGCATATTTGACCCGGACCCGTTTCTACCCGAACCTGTTCCGACCTGAACCAATACAACCCGTTTTTTGAATTGACCCATTTTGACCTGAACTCATTTGCTTTGTGTTTCGCAATGACAATAAACAAGAGGCAAAGATAGTCCATATCTAGAGTAGGTCTGCATTTGAAAAATCCTGTTTTACACATGGTCAGTTGTATGTCGCGCTGCCAAGAGTCAAAAAGTAGAGATGGACTGAAGATGCTAAAATTGGATCAAGAAGGTAGAGTCAAGAATCAAATTGCAAATGTTGTCTACAAAGAAATATTTGAAAAATTTGTGAATAAGTATGTAATTATATTTTTTCTTAAACACTTGAATTTCCTTTTTTTGTATTTTTTTTGTTAAACTATGTTTATTTACTAAGAATTTTCATCTTCATTTGCATGCCGTTTAAATAAATATGACTGCATCTTCGGCTAATTATTTTTTAATGACGTCAAATCAAACATTGCATAATTCATATATCATTTATTGGGTAACATTAAACTTTTTTTATGATATTTTTCAAGTAACCCAAATTCATAGGAATTGTAATACGTAAGTTCCAATAATTAAAACTTGTATACTACAATTTTTATAAAATAATTTGTTATTTGACTCGGAATATACCGTGTGTAAACACGGGGTTCTAACCTAGTATATATATAAAAGAAAAGACCTTTGCTGACGTGGCGTGCAATGGAGGCCTCAACCTTATGCCACGTGCATCATAATGGAGAGTTTTTGGTGTTTTTAAATTGTTTCCTTTTTTAATTAAATTGAGTTATTTTAGGAAAAAATAATTTAAAAATAAATTTAAAATTTTCTCTCTCATATTTCCTCCCATAACTTTTAAACGTTTATATCTTTTATATACGGGATTTTTTAAAGAAAAAAATTACACCAAATTAACGAGCGTTTTATTATCTTTCCAACGAGTACCATAGTGTGCTATATAAAAAAACGGAGAAAAAAATCGACTATTTTTTGTGGGGTTTCGTTCATACAGGAAAAAAAACACACAAAGTGTTCATGTTATCACGTAAAATTAGATTTTGTGGGGAATATGAGTTATTACTGATTAGAATACTATAAACATGCAATGATTGGAAGATTTTGTGGTTAGTTAACTTGAGCCATTTGTAATAGATTATCACGTAAAATTAGATTTATCAACCCCGGGACCTCCCGGGGTAATGAGCTAGTTATCTATATAAACAAAACTCCATTTGACACTTGTATTTTTTACACTAAAGAACATCAATCGAAAGATCTAACACAATTGTATTTTTCTACACCAAAGAACATCGATCCATGTCATTGATGGTAGTGTTAGACCTTAGTATATCTCATCGCCTAAATTTCAATACAATTTAGTTAAAAGTATTGGGAAATTAGTGAAAATATATTTTTCCCATTAGTTATTAGTGAAATTTTTTTTTTTTTTTTTTTTTTTTTTTTTTTTTTTTTTAAGTCTTGTAAGCTATATATATTATAATCTCCATTAGATTAATTAGAAACCAACAAGACTTACAAGTGAGTGACGGGTAAACGGGCTACAAGTTGCGCCGCTACCCCCTTTTGAATAGCAAAACTAACTCTATTAAAAATAAAACGTGAGTCCTTGGTCGCTGGGGAGTTACTCTGCACCACCTTTTGTACTCTTTCCAAGAACCGAATTGCTTCGGGCGCTAGACCTCCAAAAGTGTCAAAGGCAAAGGGTACAAAGACGTGTTGGTTCTCCAGACAGGTAACTTCATGTTTGGCAACTTTATTGGATTCTGCTTTCAAGACTGCTTGCCCTGCCACAAACCCAGAATCTCGCAGTCCAACCAACGGAGACACCCCTGTAAGATCAACGCACGCATGTTTACCCTGTGCCCATCCGAACACGAGGACATCCGCTGGCCTTAGGGTGGACCGCCCTTCCAAGGGGTCTGTCAAAAAGTTAACCGGGGCTTCTTTTCTAGCCGAAATCCCTGCCCTTCGTAAGACGTCCCATAAAACATCTCTGACCAGATCATGTCTGTATTTAAATCCGGGCAGCTCCTTACAGTGAAGGGCATGTTCCCCAAACTTATCTAAACATGCCTTTTTGCACACTGGACATGGCTCATCAACCGGAAAGATGGAATCATGAGCCTGTATTTGAGGATAGCCCGGTATTCAACAGCTGACATGTGTTGCCCAAGTCCATCAATAGGAAGGACAGCCAAGAAATCTTGAGCATGCGATACTTTGAGGCATTCAAACACCGCCTTCTGGCGCGGAGACATGGCAAACTTCTCTCCCATAGTCTGGAGGGTTTTACAATTAAAAGCACTCGCCAAAATCTTTTGAGGTTTTTTGGGGGCGGTGTCTTTATCTATAAACCCGCCCAAATCTAAATCAGGAAGCGCGTTGCGAACGTTGTCTAAGGCAAGCTCATAATCCAAGTCCATCCCCACTACCCCGCTGTTTCGTAAGATGTGGTCTTGAAGTTTCCAGGACTGAACTCTAGAGGCCACAAAGGCATATGCAGACACGTCCTCCGCCGTACAAAGGCCAAGGCCTCCCGACCGTACCGCTAGAGACGTCAATCTCCATTGAAAATCCCCAAAGAACGCCCCCCCACAAACCACAATATCTTCGACCGCTTCACGAAGCCCATTGTCGAAAATGGATATGGCCTCATCAGCAAAGGCTGGTTGACATGTCCGAAGACCAAACAACAATTTAGCAACACCCATACATGAACGGAGCAACAAAAGTTCACTTTGGGGGTCCCCCAATTTCTGCAGAGATACCATCAGATCGACCGCCCGTCGAGCCCTTTTAGCACCCAAAGCACTAATATATCCCCCGTCCCGACTAACGGCACCCCCTAGTAGCTTCACACCTCCCTCTGGTCTCCCGATCTCGCTAGGAAATAAACCAAGCTTCACTTTTGCCCCATTACACGATGGCCAGAAAATTTCACATTTCTTAATATTAAGCGTAAGGCCCAGATTCGGGCCCTCAGCTCGGATAATATCAAAAGCCTTAGCCACTTCCCGGCCTCTCCCATAATTGTGCCATCATCCAGATACCAAGCATGAAACGGGAGGGAGCAACATTCTTCTAGCCGACGAACTAACGGGTGTAGGACAAGAGCGAAAAGAAGCGGCCCCAATGGGTCCCCCTGCTGGACCCCGGTGGACGCCCCAATACAAGAATCCCCCACATAAAGCCTAGCGGGCTGGGCATATATGAACTGAACCCAAGGGTAAATGGATGGGCATCGAACGCTCACTTCCCGCAGGAGAATCGTCCTATCAACCAAGTTGAAAGCATTCGAAAAGTCGACCGTGAGCATGGCCAGAGATCCGTTATCATAGAACGCATTCAAAAACCTATTCGCGCTATGGAGAATAGCCTCTGCCCCGTTGGGGACCCCCACCCCAAATTGATAATCACCTAAGTAAGCCGTCATCTCTTTCCCAACTCTACGCATCGCGACTTTAGATACTAACCTTCTCCAAATGGCCCCAACAGCGATAGGCCTAATTCCGTTATCTGGCTTGAGCAACGGAGTTAAGGGGGCAGAAGCGATAAACTCCGCAAGACCTTTGGGGCAGAGCCCCGCTAACCAAATGTTAACCACTTCAGTAATTGCCAAAAGTAGATCAGAGGGTGGCGAGGACCCTTGCCCACAAAGGGCATCTAAAATGTGTTGAGCTCTGAGTCCGTCCCTCCCACACGAAGTTCCTTTAGGGAAGGATTTAATACTCCCTAACACACAATCAGCATCGACTTGAAGAGCATCCTCAGATGGTAAGACATTAGGCAATGTAGGGGGGTCGGTGACGGGGTGTTTATCAATCAGGGCCTTCAAAGTGGAATCCCCAACCGGGGCAACCCCGGAGGAACATAAAACCTTAACTGCTGCAGTGAAATGGCCATCGGCAACCTTCCGCAGACACTGCTTTATATTGCCCCTGTTATCTAAGTCAGGCTGGGCGTTGGGCACCCTAACTAATCCTTCATCAGATTGGTTAAGAAGTGGGAGGACGAGTTCCTCTATCCCAGCCCCGTCTTTCCAAATAGTTAAAGCCCGCATGATACTGCTGCACTGTAAGGATTTGCGGTTCCCAGATCGTCGCTCCTGCCTAGAGGACGGTCGTATAACACGCAGGGTGCAACGAGGCAACAACAACAACTTAACCCATGCCTCAATAGATCCCGGGGCAGCCACAACTCTACGCAGGGTCCCTGTTAACGCCTGGGCAAACGCCATACGACAAGAAGACGGAATGCTTTTGACAGTCGTTATTGGCATCGCGAAAAGTTGTTCCAGAAGGCTAATATCTATAGCTACCCTCCCACCGTGCTCAGGAATAAGAACATTTTGGGACACTGGTGGGCAGGGCTTAGGGATCCCTACAATGAAGTCATCGACACTATTGGTAGAATGAGAGAACTTCACTATACCGTCTTCGTGATGACAACCCCTGCTGAGAGCATGCAGGGACATGCACCGTGCACATAACCACTGATTAATACCCCTCAAGGCTCCCCCCAACTCCCCAAAAAGGTTTGGATCCTCAGAAATTGCGCTGCGCAGAACGGCCTTACCATCATCCCACCCTAAATGGTCACGTTTTAAGTGGGCAAGTAGCCGGGCGCTGCTTGAAAATATGTTTTTCCCATTAGTTATAAAGTATAAAAAACATGTGTGATATAATAGGTTAGGTACTCATATAATACATGAGGTGAGCTAATATGTTTTATAAATAGATACTTTGAATAAAGTACATAATAAAAATTACAATATATTAATAAACAAACTCAAATGAATAGTGATAAAATGAATAGTAATTATAATAATATTTTATTCAATTAACTATAATAATATTTTATTTAATTAACTATATTATTATTTTATTCATATTATTTTATTCAGAAACTTTATTATATTATATACTATTAATATAATAAATAACATAATATTATCTAATTTCGTTACAAATTTCATGTGTTAACTTATGTGTAGATTTCTTTATTTTTTTAACGTTTACAACCAAAATGGAATCTCGATTGTATAATTCATTGATTGATCAACACCTCATCTAAATCTCAATTGTAAAACACGCAACGCGCGTGATTTTATACAACTAATTTCATAAAAAAACAAAAGAAATTCATAACAAACATACGCCTATCTCCGACTTTTATTAACAGACATTACAAAACATAGTGATAATGAAATTATTTTCTCTGGAATGGAAAGGAATCCTTTTATCTAAGAGTATTAAACTAATACTTGAAATGGAAGTTCGAGTTCAAATATTACATCTAAATATGATTTTAGATTCTATAACTCGCTTGTGAAGTGATAGTATTTGTTGTCTCATGCCATTATGTAAACTATTTCTTTTATCAATATTTCTTAATAATATTACTGGAACACCGACCTTCAAAACTAACACATGATTATGTTTTGTGTTTTAATTGTTTAAAAACATCCGGAGAGTGTAAATTCTTATAATGGTCAGGCGGAGTCGATAATTTTATGTCAATGATGTGTCGCGTTGGGTGGATACATTTGGGTTCGTTAACGGCTCGAGAAGTTTCGGGTCGGTAACGGACCTGGTCTGGTCGAGACATTTTTGGGACCGGGTGAGTCAGGTCAAGACGTTTTCGGGTCAGTAACGAACCCGGTCGGGTCAAGAAATTTTGGGCTGCGTCGGGTTGCGACGTTTTGGGTCGTTACTGGGCCGTGTTGGGTTGACACTTTTGGGTCGATAATGTGTCTGGTTGGGTCGAGACGTTTGACCCGCTTGGGCCGAGACGTTTTTGGGCCTTGTTGTGTTGGTCAGGTCAAGACGTTTTTTGGGCCCGGTCAGGTCCGTTGAGATGTTTTGAGTCGTTAACCGGCCGATTCGTTTTAGGTCGGGTTAGTTTGAGGCATTTCGGGTTGCTAACGAATTGTGTTGGTAATTGGTCTGGTTGGGTCGAGATGTTTCGGCTCGTTAATGGGTGGGGTTAATTTGAGACGTTTTAGATTGGTAATAGTACAATTCTGTTCATGATATTTTTGGGTCGGTAACTAGTCGAGTCAGATCAAGATGCTTCATTTCGTTATTGTGTTGCGTGGGTTCGAGAAGGTACGGTTCATTAATGGGTTGGGTTAGTTTGAGACGTTTTGACTCGTTAATGGGTCAGTCCTATTTGAGTCATTTTGGGTTAGTTCAGTTTGAGTTATTTCGGATCGTTAACTAGTTGGTTCATGTCCTGTCGAAACATTGTGGGTCAGTGGCGGGCCGGTTTGGTCGACACGTTTCGGCCTAGGTCAAGATGTTTTGGGTTGACAATGGGTTGAGTTGCGCCGTGGGCCGATGCGGATGTGGTCGACGGCAGACCTATTCGAATTGAGATGTTTTCAACATCAATGATCAGTAGAAGATTCAAATGACTTTAGTCAAATTCTTTCAAATTTTAAAGGGATTTTGAATTCCATTGATACCCAAACATAGGGATGAGCACATAGAGCCGAATACCGGTACCATCCCGTCCCGATCTCGATCCCGTTCCGAACCGAGGGTGTTCGGTATTGGTATTGGTACCCACAATCAGAGGTTTTCGGTTTCGGTATTATCGGTATCGGTACGGGATCGGTATGATATCCGTATTTTAAGGTAAAATACCGATACCATACCCGTACCGTACCGATACCGAACCGATATCGTACAGTATGTGTTCGGTATCGGTATTGAGTTTAGGGTGTTTTCGGTATGTTTTCTTCAGAATCGATATCGGTCGATACCGTCTCGAGCTCATCGCCTAACCAAACATGATCAAGGATGAAAAATTTAGATTCCAAAAATAATTCCTTTCACATCCATTTAATTCTATGAAACACAACACTACCCCTACTAGAAGTTTATTTTAGTTTAGTGTAGCTGCCGGCCAACGTGCAAAACACCCTTCCCGATTTGCATTTCATTTCATAAAATCTCAAACCAACATTCCAATTTTCAAATCAAATCACCCCCAAATTCCAACCCTGATTGATTTAAAAAAAAACCCAATCTGCATAATGAGCGACACACCTGCAAACGAACTGTCTAAAACCATCACTGGATCCCAATTCGATGCAAACACAATCGCTGATATTAAATCATGGCTAGCTTCCCAATTCGATGCTGCTGGTAAAGACCACGTCCCTGACTTCGATTACACGTCTCGTACTATCCAACATTTACATAATCTGGCCACAGTTTCTCAATCCAAAACTCAAGCTGCCTCCATTATTGCCAATGATTTTCGACTCAAAGCCACTGAGTATCGAGCTCAAGGTTGTTATTTTTTGTTATTTTCTTTGTGTTTTTGTTTATTTAGTTAGAAGTTGGTTATTAGGTCTTGGTTCTGCAATGCTTTATTGTACATTTATTTAACTTTGATGCGTATGATGAAATGCATAGTTGTCAAGGTGCAAAAGGTGATCGTTTCGGCCTAGACGCAAGGCGCTTAAAAAGCAAGCCAGATAGGTTAAACATACTAATTTTTTTGGGTTTTAGACATGTTTTAGGATAGTTTAGGATGGTTTAGGCCTTAGGGCTGTTTTTGGACGCTTTAGATTGGATTGCTTGGAATTTGCGTAGTTTTGTTGGAATCTTAGATTTAAAAAGCGCGTGGTGATCCGATGCGATTTGATACCAAAAGTTGATACGCAGTGCATGAAGTGTGCATTATGTGTCTAGGCGTTCGTTATTGAAAAAAGTACTAAAATATTATTTATTGATGATGTTTTAACTAGTTAATGTTTAAACACTAAAATATAAGGTTTATTCTCATATTCTCAAGTCAGATTTGTTAAAATATTCAAACCCATTGCTCAATTGATAGTCAGATTTGTTCAGATCATGCGCGATCATGGAATTGCATCACACGATGAGATCTTACCACCGCATCATGTGATGCACGCATTTTAAAACCAAGGTTGGAGTTTTCAAGATTTGGCCAGAATCTCTCCCGTAGGTTAGCTGACTGCCTGAACGCCTAGAAGGGAGCACGGCGTTTTTCTTGCCCCTCGCCTGAGGACCTAGGCGCGAGCCTGAAGTGCTTTTTGATAACATAGGAAATGTATTCAAGATAGTATAGGGATGTTTGATAACTGTTTTTGTTCAAGTGTTTAATTGAGAGAAAGGTTAGTTTATGTGAACGTCGTTATCGCTTTTGCCTAATTGATATTGCACTTTAGAAAGAAAAAGTAATGGTTACAGTTGATATACAAAGTCTTACAAGCTTGAAACACTGGTGGTATGGTATTATAGCTGCGAGAATCAGAGAGATATTAGAGAATGTGGGGCTAGCACAAGAAGGCTTGCCAGCAAATGTGGTTACATCATCACAAGTTCTTGCCAATGTAGCAAATTTGTTGAACATAAGGGACACCGAGCTGAGTAGGTGGGTAGTTTTTGCCCATTATTTTATCGTTTATTGTTATATGCTTGTTTATGCTCGGTTATTGGACACTTAATTGTAGAGATTCATCATTCATGTAGTTTTCTTGTGGCTATGGGGGATGTTTCACTGAGAAAGACTGGAGTAGAGGATAAGAGGGCTAAAGTGCAGAAGGAGTCCAAGATTCTTCTCGATTACACTCGGAAGGCTATAGCAAGATTGACTTATTTGAAAAGGTAAACCCGCCTATTTGACCATCGGGCTACTAAATCCTGTTGATTAAGTGTTTTGGATGTGCTTTTTAAAATGATTACTTATGCCAACCCCGTGTGATTAAAGTTTCGGAAACTTTTTTTTTTGCCAAACACTCAAAATTGGTTGCGACTTGTGACTTCTACTCGCATTCACAATGCCTAGTTGTTTAGCCGTTTAGGTATGATAATTGAGATACCTACAAATTGTTAACTGTCTCTAGATTGAGCTATACACGTGTAGACAAAAAGAACACCAGATTCGAAACATACGATTGTCATATTACTTAACATTTTTTTTTTGGTAGAACGCTTGCACAACTTGAAGATGACGTAGCTCCGTGCGAGACTCAAATGGATGGTTGGAAAACAAACCTGGCAATTTTGGTTTCAAAAGAGAGACAATACCTTCAACAATATTCCAACTACAAGGTAATTTTTCAGTTTTTCTGTTTTTGTATCACATTTTTAAGGATTGATAACTATTTTTCTTAATTTCAATTGCATGTAAATGTTTGTGGCATGTAGACAAGTATAGTGTGTTCATGCGGAATAACTAATGTTATTGAAACTAGTTTAATTTATTTTCTATGCCACTAAAATACCAATAAACATAGTTAATAGCTGTCATCTTGGTTTTAAATAGTACCAGGCGAGGTGAGAGCTTCACATACGCAAGGTGGTGTTCTCTGTGCAACTAAAAAAAGCTTTATGTACAACTAAATAAGCTTTGTGTACAACCAAACGAGATGGATTTTATACCTTCAATTGGGCCATTAATAAGCCCAATTTGAAGTGGGAGTATGAGTATGTGGTTTTTTTGGGTAAAGGGGACGGTAACCCAGTAAAATTTAATAAATGTATTGGAAAATTACATAAGACAAAAGAGTTCAAGAATTTCCTGAGACATAAAAAACTAACTCCAAAATACTACCACTAACTTGGTTACTTGGGCCATGAACAGACGCATTTTGGCGTTTCGCACCCGGCCAAGTTCTATCCAACTCATGTTCCCACTTCAAATAGGGCTTATTAATGGCCACTTAAGGTTTACAATCCATCTCGTTTATTTCATTCATCTATATAACTAGCCCAGTACAAGAAAAAATAGTCATGTATATAGAGATTAGAATAGAATGTCTTTGAAATATAATCTGCCAATTGCATTTGACTCCTGTTGACTAGCAATTCTGCTTTGACTTTATGACTATCAAACCATAATTTCCAGTCCATAAAAGTATTCCATCTGTCCGCTATATGGGTGACAGCTTTCAGAAACATCACAACCATTGTAACCATCATACCCATAATTTAATCCTATGACCCCACCCCAAATAGTCTCTGTTCTTCCCAAATTTTTCAACTGCCAAACAAACACACTAGCCAATAGTTTACTAAAAATATATGCCAATGGATCGATGACCTAGCATCTTTTCCTGGATTGATGAGCTGGCCTAACTGACTGAATTCTAAAAGTTGATTACTAGACCTCTGATTTACTTTCACTTCCAAGTTCCAAGTAGAAACATTATCCATCTGCTTTGTGATATCTTGAAGTCTTTAATGTCTTTTACCAGCATCTGTCAGTTGAGCGTATTTTCTTTTCCAAATAGAGTGCTCACCCATTGACTTTGATAATGTTGACCACCTTGACCCTTAAAATTTAACTTGCCAATTCCATTTTTTAATTATGCAGTTACACCACTGATTATGATCACATTTAACCACATCAGTTTCCAGATATCAATAGGATAACTGAAGCATTTGATCTAGATGAAATGCTTTACTACATGAGTCCTATTAACTGAAGCATGGCCCATTTTATTTATCTAGATGAGCACCGAGTGTGTGTGGTTTCACACAGTATTCCCAAGGACTCACATCTACACATACATATCTATTTCTATATCTACACATGCATCAATCTATCAATGCTAATACAGAGTTCTTTTCAACAGGCTATGCTTAATCGTGTGGGCTACACCCCCGAGATCAGTCATGGAATGCTGGTGGAAATGGCTGAGCATAGAAAGATTTAGAGAAGAAAACAAAGCCTATTCTTGATACTTTGAGAAGCTATCAAGACTTGCCACCTGTAAGCTATACACCTTGTACTTCACTTATTTCTGAAAATCGCGACATTTCACTTCACACATGGTTGATAAAAATGATTGGTTATCAATTAAATGTTTTTAGTACCCTTTAGAATAAGGGCGCTGTGTGAAAAACAGCTGCTGTTTTCGGCTTAAAAATGCAGGGCACACACACAGTCACATTTTATATATGTATAAGTCACCATAAGCCTTTGATACATTTATATAAATGTAGCAGCAACAAAATGCAACCAAAAGGACTAAGTTTTCACTGTAATACACAGATTATTAAGCAACTTATGGTGTGGAAATTTTCCATTTTGATAAGATGGGGCTGTTGTTTAAGGTAAATTTTGTTGGGTCTGTTTGGTTGCAGGACAAAGCTTTGGCTGCACTTGCGATTGAGGACAAGAAAAGGCAATATAATGCTGCTGAGAAGTATCTTGAAGATGTATTGCAATCAGCTCTTGCTACCTCAGAAGATTGAATATGTATTCCAGTTGATTCATGTATAGCAAAGGAGGCCTGTTATCATATTACTGTTACTGGATGGTGATTTTGTTGGAAGGATTTGTTTTCTAGATTGTCTTGGTATATTGAGGTACATTCACTTGACTATATATAAAAGTTTAAAACTAATATGGAAATACTTCATATGTTTTGGTGTGAATTTGTAATTGCTAACAAGATGTAGATTGTGAAACAAACGAAACATGAAGCCAACTAGTCTGGTTCGCCGGTTACAAATGAAACATTACCATAATGACACGTTTCAAAGTTGTTTGACATTAAATGAGTGACCCTGAGTTGTTTTAAATAAAATGGAATATTTCGCATGGGAAACAGATTTGCTCACATAAGAACTTAGAAAAAAGTTGCAAAAGTTTTGCTCTTGAAACAGAGTTATTTCATGAAGAGAACTAAAGAAGAACAAAGTAAATAGTGTTCCTAGCATAAGTTCCAGTATCCAAACACCTATTGGCCCATGTGGATTTTTGGTTTTGTTTACTTTCAACATTTTATAATTCATATCTGTGGCTTTTCCATTTTCCAGGCCAATTTCATAAAATTACTACAATCCTGTCACAACCTCGCATACTCAATTGACAATTTCAAACCTCTATTATGACTTATCGATCATGCCTATGATACATAACTAGAGCCGTAGTTATCCACGCGTTGTAGCGGGATGCGGTTCACACATGTGCATTGTCGCGGGACGCCGATGAAATTCCCGCCGCGTAGTTCAGGAAATCCCACTAGTTATATTATGTAATTATATACTATATTAATTTAGCAACACTTTAATAGTGTGCTATACTAAATTGCGCCAGATTTTCTTTTGTTACTTTCTTTTTTGCCTCAAACCGCTTCAACTTCAAAAGAGCAAGAGCAGGCAATAATTACTTATTTTGCTTTGTTTTTTCTTTCCGCCTTAAGAAGTTTTATTTAAACAATAAAATCACTATTATAATATAACAAGTTATTGATTATACTAAAATTAATTAATACTTATGTATATTGTCACGGCTCAATATTTGATAGTCAAAATGATGTAGGATGTACTTGCACGCTTGGGTTACTGGCCGAGTAACTTCTACAGGAACGACCTCAGGGGAATAAGGCGAGTCGTGTCATGACATGTCTATTTGTCGAATGCACCACTGGTCGAGAGCTGTTGAACACAAAGCTCCATGGCATTATATGATTGGACCTAATTGCCTGACTATAATTGGCAACCCATGTGCCAGACTACACCACCATACCGATTATTTATATTGAAAAACTTTGTGGGCGCTAATTAAAGTGAACAAGAGGCAACCCAATTATATATACCTGAGCTGGCCTGGAACTTAATGGCCCGCGATTATTTTTGTGAAGTCCACGCAAGAATAATAGTTACCTTAATGTTATCTCTAATGTCCACCAAACCTTCAACAAAACAGGAGCTCCCGCGGCGAAGCGCGGGGAACTAACACTAGTTTATATTAATTGTAAGTGTTGGGCTGCTGGACCCATAACTTTTAAATGGGCTGACTTTTAAAGTAGAGTAATTATATAATGGGTCTTTGCTTTCCTTCTTTGATATTTTGACCCACATTCTATATTTTCACTTGTTAGTTTGGTTGGTTAAAAGACGTTTTTTTACTAAAATAATTATTTCATAGATTAATATGTAAGAATATTATTAATTGGATGCATATTTGGCAATGACCTTCTGGTGCATTGATAGCCTCATGACCTTTCAATGTGGAAGTTATGAGTTGGAGTATCATCTGGAGCAAAACTATTCTAGGTTGAGCAGTGGGTCCTCTGGAATAGTGGTGGGCCGGGTCACCAGCGTCGTTTGCGTTCGCTAGGTGGTTGGTCTTTTGCTATTGGATTTTCTTGAATGATCAGACTTTCATTTCATTGATCGTTAAAAAAAAAAAGAAAATTGAATCCATCCTTTAATAAGTGATGTACATACTATACTGTATTACTGTGCCCCCTTGCTTTTTTAAAAAGATTTTTTTTCTTAATTTAGTTCTTTTATTTTAGTTCCTTTTTATATTAAACTCATCTTTAGGTTTATTTATTTTTCTATACCATAAATCTAATTCTTTCCTTTCTTTTTTAAGCTTTTAAATATTGACTTTTTCTCTTTCGGTTACAATATCGTAGTAACGAACCGAACCAATCCACAACTAATCCCACCACTTTATTTTAAACTACTCCATTCTAATTCTTTAAAATAAAATAAAATAACATTACTTTTATATACACATTCCCCACTTCATTTTTTTAATGAATATATAAGTCCAGTACGGCACCCAGAGAATTGAACGGTTGAACACGTACCACTCGTAACTTACTTTATTTTAAAAATTCGCTGCTTCGAAGAAATCAGCAATCAACGACGAAGATTTTAAGTGTACCTTAATGTTTTGCCCCAACATCAGTACACTATGATAGCTGTAGCACAAGAGCTGAGATGCATCAGACCTCGAGTTGCACTTCGTTTGGTAATCAGATCTACTAACTTTAGCTTTACATATTCCTATCAATTTGTTTCTAGAGACGCGTTTAAATACTGCAAGGTGCATGTGTTACGTATAAGTGATTAAAAGTAATAATTTAAAATGGCTTTTCTATTTTACCCCTGATGAGTTAAAAGAACGTAATTTGTTTAGATTAATCTCATTCCCTTGAATTTAATTAGATTGAGATTGAGGGTGTGGGGATATGTTCTCTTGTCTTCCGCAGGTTTCAACTAACGAAACATGTGTTACGGTCCCACCTTTAAACATATTGTCCATCAATGGACTATAACTAACAGAATACCAAGAGGGGGAATTTGACACGCAAAAGGGAATTTGACACACAAGCATGCTATATCAGTTAGATCGTTGGCTGCCAATAGCTGATACTTAAAAGGTGGACAATATGATAGTAATGATCTGTTGGTAGATAAGATGTTAAATGTGAGACCGCCTAACAAACATTTCGTTAGTTGAGACCAGTAGCGACCAACAATTGATAATAGAGAGTATTTAAATCTAATACTCCTTTTAATGAGTATTAATTGTAGTAGAGTAACAATAATTAACTATAATTTTTTTTTGAACGTACAACTATAAAAGCCGGGTACTCCGTATGCGGCTCCCAATGGCCAAATGGAGCCCTAGCTGGCCTAACCCGGACGGACGGAGCCCCTAGCCCACCAGCCACCAGTTCCGGGGAAAACCCGACCATCCACCCGCCCGAAGGCACAACAATGGAATAATTGGTAAAACCCGGCGCTCTCAAGAATCGAACCCATGACCTTTCAGCCATGGGTCTTCTATCATTGAGCCTCCATACCACTCCACCACCATAAGGTGGTTGGTATAATTTTAATTTTATTATGTTGTACATATGTAGATTGATTGTTTGCTGAATAGTGTTAACAAATGCCACCACGCACTCTTTAGCACACTTAAAACACTTTTTATAGTGGCTGAGAATATAAGTAATGTCAACAGAGCATAATTATGTTTTGGTAGCGTGTAGATGTATCTGCTTAATTATTACGTTAGTGACTCTATACTTATTAATATTTCCACAGCCAAAAGGCCTGCTCAATCTAAGTCAATGACTATGGAGATGACAGATACTGAAGATGTAATGGTTGAAATCAACAATAATCAACCGTCAATAACAACAATATTACCGTGATCAGGGAGTGGGATGACTGCGTTAGAGGCAAGGAGAGCATGGCCAAATTTTACAAGCGCCATCGACGCGTGCAGAAAGTACCACCGTTACTGTTAGAAGGCGAGAAAGGTCGTAGAAACCGCGAGTACTATGAGCCTGCAGTGGTTTCACTTGGCCCGTATTACTATGGACGAACCTGCCTCGCTCAAGCTGAGGAGTACAAACTCATAACACTAGAAGAGTTTCGTTTGAGCACTGGAGAAAGTTTTACGTCGTTATACAATATGGTGTTTGAGGTGGTACATGATGCGAGAAAGTGTTACATCGATGGTTCTACTGATGCTTACAACGACGAGGAGTTTAGTTTGATGATGTTGCGTGATGGTTGCTTTGTTTTGTTCTTTATTGAATGTATGTCTCTTGGAAACAATAAGTTGTTGTTAAATAACGAGTATTTGGGCGCATTGGGGTTTGCGAACGTGGTGCGTGATCTTTTCTTGCTGGAGAACCAGATCCCGTTTGTAGTACTCGAAGTTTTGTTAATGTTGAGGTTCCCTGACGATAAAGGCGAAGATATCCTGAACGGATTCTTTAACTACTTAAACTTCGGCGAGGTGGTCATTAGGGATGAAAGGGTGCTTGGAAACAAGCAACCCCTTCATCTTCTCGAGCTTTACAGGTCGTATTTCATATCGCTTTCTGCTTCGCTTGCGCTTGGTTCGACTAAAACGTCGAATGCTTCGACTCAAATTTCCAGTATGGGGCGAAGACGGAGTAAAAAGAAGGATTCAGTTGAAGATTATAACTACGTTAAACGAAATCGGTCGTTTGCTTCGGTGACTGAACTCAAAGCTAAAGGGATTTTCTTGAAATGTGCCCATGATGAGTCTAAGAATGAGGGCATTAAGTTCTACTCTCATTATTGCTACGGTGAGCTTGTGCTTGTGCGCAGAGCGGTGTCCTCGAATACGAAAGCAATATACTTGAACATGATCGCGTACGAGATGTGCCCACATAACCCAAATGACCTCCGAATTTCAACTTACCTTCGAGTAATGAAGTCGTTAATTATTCATTCGGATGATGTGAAGGAGTTGCGAAATAATGGTATATTACTTCATAGTCTTGGTCGTGATGAAGACGTGGTTAAGATGTACGATGAGATTGATGCACCCGCGGTTAACCTTTACATGTTTCATCAGCTCAGGCGACAGATTGAGAAGCACTGCATTAGCAGGTATAAGACATGGGTGGCGGAGCTGATTAACGTGTACTTTAGTAGTCCGTGGAAGACGGTGGCTGTGTTGGTGGCCACTGCTATTTTGTTCAGTAGTTTTCTGCAGACTTACTTCACGATCAGGCCGGTTCCCGACGAGTCCAGTGAGGATGTTGTGAAACTTCTTAAACAATGCATAAGCCTTAAGCATACACCACCATCTGCTTGATTTGAAGTATGTTATCATCACATACACCAACTGGCTGTTGAAGATAATTCAAGTTAATCAAGTAGTGGGTCATTAGTGTTAAAGATAATCATGATACACAGTCATTACAAGGCAATGAATCATTGCCTGTTTAAAGAGGTGCTCAATCACTTCCATTATTAAGTTGTTAGCATGCTAATTTTTTTTTCTTTCCTTGATTGTGGGTTGATTTCTATATTTTCAAGCATGCTAATTTTTTTTATCTACTGTGTGTTAAGTCTGTATTTCAGTATAAGTCTGTCAATTAGTTATTTGGAATTCCCTTTCAGGCTAGATGGTAAATAAAATGTACCCTGATGCACATTGGCGCATGATATAGGGACCCGGGGGGGGGGGGGATTTTCACTCAGAAGTTTCGATTATATAGTATCCGTGTAGAATTTTTTTTTTGGTTGTATAGTGTTTTGACCCTCCATTTAAAAAAAATTAGTTGTATACTTCCGACTCCCCGGTCCGACGTCTCAAGCTTCGCCACTGCTGATGCAAGTTAGGAGGTGCAGAGTGCACATTTTATCAAGATTATCCTATCTTCAGATGGCCACTGAACAAACGAGGTTCCCCCTAGCTCACAAAAGTGATGTTCGGTAGTGAATGAAGGTCAATGGCTAATTTGGTTATCGATACCGATTTTGGTCAGTATTTGATTTGTTAGAGCACTGCCATTTGGTCTCCTATAATTCTGTGAGAGAAAACCCTATATTTTTTTTATGGGGTTAGAAGTGGTTGTGAGTAAAGAAAAATGAGGAATCTACTGTTTATCGGTATATTTGGGATTATTTGGGAATCTTTTGGGGAAAACTGGAAACTGTATTTATTTTTTAATATTTGTTGAAAGTTGTTGTGAGTGGAGGAGAGAGAATCTGTAATGATTTTTAATGTAATATGTGGTTGTGATTGGTTGTGAGGGAATGTGGATGGGGAAGCTACTGTGAATGCTCTTAATTTGTATCAAATTTGGCGTGGACGGTAGTAACTGTAGTGTTTACTAGCAACTCCTATACCCTTCAAAACGTCACAATGGTTCATGGGGGGTGAAAAACCCATATACAACAATGAATTTCATAACTTCACGTCTTTTTCATAAATTACATCTTGTTCTTAGGAAACACCTTTTGTCTTATCCAATTAGATATATCTATAGACCAAGTACATTAATCTGAAAGTGATTACACGATTCAGTAGGCTATCGGGTCGTTACAAAATCAAGAAAACTACAACTTTGTGGTATCACGCTGTAACAAGTATTGATGAATAAAGCGTTATCAGAAAACGAGCACAAGTTATTAGAGAAAAATCAAATTAATTGCTAAATAAATTATTATTAATAAAAAACTGAAATTCTCTCTTGTGCATGAGATGCTTCACACAAAGGCTCCACTCGCATGCTTCACTCATCAGCGGCACAATGTTGCCTATGTTCAGATCATGCATAGAAGGCTTATTATGTTCACTACTTAGCCTTAGAAATAATCATTACAAGTTTAAAGATGTGCCAAATCAATTACAGGAATACATGTTAGGATGTTACATTTGTTTATTTTCTTTAACGTGTCTAAATTCTGTATTTTAAGTTATCATTGTTCTACGCGTTTTATTATATGTAACCTGATGAACAAAATACTTGTTACATCATATTCAAGTTTGTATCCAACATTGCTCACTCTAAGCAACAAGTGCTATGACAAATCGGAATAAAGCATCATTTAAAGCAACTTAAAGAAGTAGAATCGATGCCAAATAAATTTCAAGCAAACATTTACAATTTTACATATTCTATTAACTTCATGTAACCTAACTTAAGCTTTCTTCATATCACTTCTCTAATTTAAGCAAGTCGTATATGTCTTCAATAGCTCCACAAAGGTCTCTCTCTCTCTCTCTCTTAACACATACAAACACGAGCACATACGTTTATTGGCTAAAGAACCTGCCGACATTGTTGTACATGTTAAAATTTTAATCATGATGCCTGACTATCGGTTGTCTAAAAAATGTGGGGTTGGCATGAATGATTTGATTTGGGAGTGATTTTTGGAACTTATTTGGTTTATGGCGCGTCCACTCCTCTCACAAGCAGATTCTAACTTTTCAAGTTTGAGTCCGCTCCTTAAGGCTTATGTGGCAATCAGAGATTGGGGAATTGATGGAGCTCTCCTCCTCTCCTCATGTCGGCTTGTAGGAGGAGTGGACTCAAACTTAAAAAGTTAAACTCAGCTTGTGAGAGAAGCAGACTCCTCATCACCATAATAGTTTCGTAAATCACCCATAAACCAAATAATTCACGCTAAGTCCACCATTTTTTTCTAAAAAGAAAAAGGCGACTATCGCCTAGGCAAGATGACCATAACAAGTGATCATGTACTTTAAAGATAGATCATTGGACAACCAAAACCAGCTTATGTTACTATCAAACCTGTAGGCAGTAATAACCAAACTTGAGCCTAAAAACAACCATAACAATAAAATATGAACATGAATCAATGATACATCTATATATACTTTTTTTGTTTTTCAATCAAACAGTATCAGACTCGGTGGTGGGCGTCTGGTGTAGCTATGGTACGGTCACTGGTCATTGTTGTGTGCTTCAGTGGCTGGGCTTGAAAGACGCTTGCAGCGTCAAATTATCGTGTGAAAAGAACAAACTATATGGAAATAAAAGAGTGGGCATAGTTTTAAAGTAGTTAATGGTGGGCTAAGAATTAGGGAATCTTGTTCGTTTTATCTCAATGTGTGTATGTTTATCTACTTACTATTTACTTTAGTGACTCCATACTTATTCATATATTGACAGCAGAAAGACATGCTCAAACACATTGGAGATGGCGATGGAGATGACGGAACCCAAGGACGTAATGGTTCAAATCCCCGATAATCAGCCAGTCCATAGCAGCAATATTAGCGTGATCAACGAGTGGGATGGCTGCCTTAGGGGCAAGGAGCACGCCAAAGACTATAAACGCCAACGACACATCCAAAAAGTACCACCATTACTCTTAGAAGGTGAGAAAGGTCATAGAAACCGCGAGTACTACAAGCCTGCAGTGGTTTCACTTGGCCCGTACCACTACAAACAAACCCGCCTTGCTGAAGCTGAGGAATACAAACTCATAACGCTAGAAGAGTACCGTTTGAGCACCGAGAAACAATTAACTCGTTATATAACAAGGTGTTTGAGGTGGTACATGATGCCAGAAAGTGTTATATCGATGGTTCTACTGATGCTTACAACGACGAGGAGTTCAATCTAATGATGTTACGCGATGGTTGCTTTGTTTTATTCTTTATTGAATGCATATCTTGCGAAAGCAACAAGTTAATGTTATACAACGAGCATTTGGGCGCATTAGCTTTTGCGAATGTGATGCGTGATATTTTCTTGCTCGAGAACCAGATCCCGTTTGTAGTACTCGAAGTTCTGTTAAAGTTGAAGTTCGCCGACGGCAAAGGAGAAGATATTCTGAATGGTTTTTTCAACTACTTAAACTACGGCGAGGTGGTCATTAGGAAAGAAAAGGAGTTCGGAAACAAGCAACCCCTTCATCTTCTCGAGCTTTACAGGTCTTATTTCATCTCACTTTCGGCTTCTGTTGCTCTTAGTTCACCTAAGACATCGATCATGGGGCGAAGACAGAGTAAACTGGAGAAAGCTGAAGATTATAATTACGTTAAACAAAATCGGTCGTTTGCTTCGGTAACAGAACTCAAAGCTAAAGGGATTTTCTTGAAATGTGCCCATGACGAGTCTAAAAATGAAGGCATTAAGTTTGAGTCTCGTTTTTGCTATGGTGAGCTTGTGCTTGTGCGTAGAGTGGTGTCCTCAAATACGAAAGCCATATACTTGAACATGATTGCGTATGAGATGTGTCCGCATAACCCAAATGACTTTCGAATTTCAACTTATCTTCGAGTAATGAAATCGCTAATTATTCAAAGCGATGATGTGAAGGAGTTGCGGAATAAAGGTATATTGATTCATAGTCTTGGTCGTGATGAAGAGGTGGTGCAGATGTATGATGAGATTGAAGCACCCGCAGTTAATCTTTACATGTTTCATCAGCTTCGGCGAAAGATTGAGAAGCACTGCGATAGCAACTATAAGACATGGGTTGCAGAGCTGATTACTGTGCACTTTAGTAGTCCATGGAAGACTGTGGCTTTGTTGGTGGCTACTGCTATTCTGTTCACTAGTATTCTGCAGACTTACTTCGCGATCAGGCCACTTCCTGACAATGCTTCTTAGACAATGCTTACACTTTAAGTCTCCACCAACACCTACTTGATATGAAGTATATTTTTATTACATACACCACTGGACACCATAAGCAACTACCACCTCAAGTCGACAAGCTTTATTCTACGCATTCGGAATTAAGGAACTAGTTTGGATTTATTTTATGTTCTTATTGCAACTAGTTTTTATACCCGTCCTGTGGTAAGGTACTTGTTAAAGTTATATGGAAAATTTATCTTTCAGATAAAAGTTAATTTTAGTGTTAAAATTTTTTTTTTAGGTCGGACCCATAAACACTTTTGTTCTTTCGTTGAGGTTGTCAATAAGTAACGCGTTAAATTTGATTAAATAACTGGATGATTAAAATGATAATTCCCACTTGACCCATTCAACCTGTTTTCAATGTAGCTAATTACTAAAATCCGCCCATTTGACTGATTAGAAGAATATCCGAAGTGAAAGTAAAGGACTTTTAAAAGAAATAAAAAATGTGAAAGTGTATAGGGTATACCTTACATAGCCTTTGCTTCTCAACTCATAAGTTCTTCCATTTGACCCTCTTGAGCATTAAGGCAGTTAAAAGCTAGAAACAAAAAATAAATGAAACTAAGTAAAGATTGTAACGTATAGAGATGAGAAATTTAATTATTTGCAGTTGGCTTAAGAAATAAAAATTGCCTTGCAGGTTTATCTCATGAAAATACTTCCAACAAAAAAGTATCTAAACAACTGCAGTTCTAGAAATGAAAATAAACCGCGTTAAAGTCGCCACATCTGATTTAAAACTCATGCCAAACTCTCCTTTCTTCTTCTTGCCACCACCTTTCTTTTCTGTCATTACAGCCTTACAGGTGGCGATAAGCCGATAACCATGCTTGGATTTCAGGGTGGCCATCAATTGTTTTAGTTGGCTGCATTTCCTAAGGTCCATGAGATGAGACGTTATGTGGTCAGACCCATTTGGCATGATTGGAAAATTCTGCGAAAATAAATAACAAAAACTAAAACAACACTGCGAAAATATAAGAGGGTACCTAGCTGAAAATGGCATGATTGGAAAATTCTGACTGATCTCACTGAATATAAACCGAGTTGCTTTCACTTTCAAGTGATAACTCTTGTCAACTGCTCGCTTATAAACCGCGGTCTATTTTTCGTTCTACAATTTTGGCTGCAAAATTATGTGGAAACCAAGAGTTATAACTCTTTGCCACAAAATTTAAATATAAAATAACCAATCACCTTGCCATCTCAATTGCATAAACTTCATTTCCCTCAAACTCGGTATCAACACGCTCAATACAACTTTGTTCCTATTAATCACAAATTGTTTCAACTGTGGGCATGAAAGTAAACCATAATTTTGTAGTCATATAAAAAAAATTAGTTTTTGTATGCAATGTGGGTTAAGCAAAACAACAAACAACTTTTGGGCATGAATTTAAACCATAAATTAAGCTGCTACATGAACCTATTTTGAGAATTAATTCATGGAAGTAATCAACACTTATAAAATAAAACTATATATTTTACATATGAAGTTCTTAAAGAGATAATTAAAGAATCAAACTACCATTGGTAATCTAATTGTGAAAATGAACAAGAAGTGGTACTGTAACAATGCAGGTGCGTCTTCGAACCGTTAGCAAATAGCAAACCTTTGAAAAATGGGCTATACTAAAGGAGTGTCAGCGTGATGCGTACATACACGGTTATCACGTTATTAATGTGTGACGATTTTTTTTGAACGGCCAACAAATCAATTCGAATCATTCATGAAGTACCCACTGGACAAAAGAGTACTACGAGAGTAACCCAGGTCCACCAATAATTTCACACCAGTTCCCGGGGAAAACCCGCCGCCCGAAGGCCCACTGCGATAAAACCCGGCCTACCAACAGCATTTTGGTGCTGGTAGGACTCAAACTCCCCACCTCCCATAAGGAAAGCAATGAGGGTGCCACTCCACCATAAGGGGATTGGCGATGTGTGACGATTTAAAAGAAAAAAAGGTAAGGTTTCTTCATGAAAATTTGAGAAGTAAAGGCTTATGTTTTTAAATGATTTCGTACGAGGAGGGGATTATACTTCTTCCTTTATCGTTTCGCTTTTATAGATAAAACTACTGCTAACTCAGCGTATCTGACTTTTATGTGCATATCAGACTGGTGTAGGTACAAAGAGGTTGATCGGATGCTTACTGGGACTGAAGGGCACTTGGCTGAGACTGACGTCGTTATTTGAACAATTTTTACTTATTTGTACCGTTGGATTAAGACAAATTTTGTAATTTGAATGTTTTAAATTTCTTCTACGTACTTAATGGTTGAATTTCAAGTTTAAGAACCGTATGTTCACGAGTAAATCAAATGTGTGAGGTCTCCCGACTTTAGGGCCTTACAAATATGTTAAAAAATTGGGATTGTCTGTAAATATTTTCTTAGTTGGGATTAATCCTAGTCAGTAGGTCAAATTGAGATTATTAAAATCCAGTTTTCCTATCACATTATTCATTACTGTCACTTGATAGCAATTTTGTTAGAGGACTTGTTTTTAAACGTAACTAAGGTGCCCCCAGGTGCTACGCAACGGGAGTTTGGTCGCTTTCCCCCATATCGACAACATTTCTTATACCTACACACTAATCCCTAAACCAGAACTCATTAACTTTTGGGAGTTTAGGGTTTCGGTTTTAACTATGCTTAAAAACCACACAAAAAGACGAAATAGTTACTACGCTACGTGGCGGGAGGAGTATCTCTCGACCTTAGTCCAAGAATTAGTATTAAAAACACATATACAAAAGGACAAAAAAATCTACTATTCATCCCCGTGCTTGTTAAATATATGGTACTACGTTATATCCCGAGAGCGTCTCGGGATAGACAAATATAATATGAAGTGACAAAATGTGTGTTACGATATAGTGTAGAAATTAATGTACTATAATATATGAGAAAACAAAAATCTTAATCATATGAATAAGAATGAAAATGTATATTAAAAAGAGAATGTACGTTTTGGACGAGAACCAGAGCAAGAAAATTTGTATTAATATTAGGAAATAAAATAAACCTTACTCATGCCAATAAACATACCAAAGTAACGATGAATACAATTTCTTCAACAAAAATGACTCGATTGGAAATAAAAACCTTCTATCTCTGCTAACGCACTCAAGCAATCAGAAAATTTGAATCAATGAAATATCTGTCTTTTATTTAATATTAGGTTAGAAATTTGTGTATCACACAATTCATATTTTTTTTGTCTTTTATTTATTATTAGCTTAGAAAATTTAATATTACGTGAAGTTGAATCAATAAAATACTAAATAGTTTTTAATAAACGGAAATATAAAAAAAGATAGTTAAGAAAATAAATATTAAATAAATAAGAGATAAACATGAAATTATGATTTAATAATATTATTTCATATGAGAAGAAATTGAGATAATTATAAGATTTTATTTATTATATTGTAAAGTAATAATAAAAATAAATATATAAAGATTATAAATTAATAAATATTAACTTATCTATTATCCATAATTAAGTATGAAAAAACATGAAAAACCAAAAAATAGATGCTTTAAATGAATGACATTTGCCCCGAATTATATTGGTCCATTATAATAGAAAATAATATGATTAACCGGATTGGAAGCTCCAGTTTGATTATGATAAGAATGATTTTATCACAAACGTTTTTTGACAGTGATTTCGCCGTGTGACAGTGATTAACCGGATTGGAAGCTCCAGTTTGATTATGATAAGAATGATTTTATCCACGGGTTTGCTCTCAGCTATTACTGAAGTCCATCAACTTATGGCTAGGGGGTTGTGTCCCAAGGTACTTGCTGAATTTATTGCTTCGGCCCCCTTACCCCTCTTCTCAAACCTGATAACGGGATTCGACCCATTGCAATAGGGGCCATTTGGCGCAGACTGGTATCTAAAGTGGCTATGAAGAAAGTTGGTAAGGAAATGGCTACGTATTTGGGGGACTTTCAATTTGGGGTGGGGACTCCTAATGGGGCAGAGGCGGTGCTCCACAGTGCGAACAGATTCCTTAACTCCTTCCATGAAGACGGTTCTTTGGCTATGCTCATTGTGGATTTTTCAAACGCATTCAACATGATCGACCGCACTGCCCTCCTTCAAGAAGTTCTTCAACATTGCCCGTCTATCTATTTGTGGGTCTAGTTCTTATATGCCCAACCAGCTAGGTTGTATGTCGGTAATGATTGTATAGGGGCCACTACGGGGGTTCAGCAGGGGGACCCTTTAGGTTCCCTCCTTTTCGCCTTGGCATTACACCCCATGGTTCTCCGGGTGCAAGAAAATTGTAGCCTCCTATTTCATGCGTGGTACCTTGATGATGGGACGATTATTGGTGATGCCACCGATGTTGCGAATGCCTTAGACATCATCCGGAAGGAGGGGCCATCCCTGGGGCTTCAACTGAATATTAAGAAAACTGAGGTTTTTTGGCCGTCTTGTAATGGGGTGAAACTTAGGGATGGGCTTTTCCCCAGTGGGATTGGCAGGCCAGAAAAGGGTGTAAAGCTCCTTGGGGGGGGGGGGGGCTGTTAGTCGGGACTCTTACTTTATACGGGAATTGGCAGGGCGAAGAGCCTCACGTGCGGTTGATCTTATGAAACTTTTGCCCTGCCTTAGGGATCCCCAGAGTGAACTTCTTTTGCTCAGATCTTGTATGGGGTCACTAAGTTGCTTTTTGGTTTGCGGACCTGCCAACCCGCCATGATTGAAGAAGCAGTATCATGTTTTGACAAGGGTCTGCGGGAAGCCATCGAAAGACATAGTGGTATGTGGGGGTCCGTTCTTTGGTGACCTACAATGGCGACTAGCGTCCTTGCCGATGCGTTTGGGAGGATTAGGGTTTCTCTCAGCAAAAGATGTTGGGGTGTATGCTTTTGTGGCATCGCGAGCTCAGTCTTGGAATCTCCAAGACCACATCTTAAGGAATAGCGTGGTTGTCGACATGGACTTGGACTACGTGCAGGCCCTCGAAAGGATAAATGACTATCTCCCAGGTTTTGATATTGACGGTTTTTCTAACAAGGACACCGCCCCCCAAAGCCTCAGAAAACTTTGGCGAATGCCCGTTTTGGCAAAATAGCACAGAGCCCGGGTGAAGCTTTTGATCTGTCCCCCCGCCAAAAAGCAGTTATTGAATGCTTGCAAAGCCCCCATGCCCAAGATTTCCTGAATGTTGTTCCAATCGAAGGTTTGGGCCAAACCATGTCTGGGGTTGAATACAGGGCAATTCTTAAATATCGTTTGATGATCCCCATGTACCATGAAGATGAAGTCTGTCCAATTTGCCGTAAAGCATGCTTGGACATATACGGGGACACGCGGTTCACTGTAAGGAGTTGCCTGGTTTCAAATATAGGCATGACTGGGTCCGAGACGTTCTTTGAGACATTTTAAGATGGGCTGGGATCTCAGCCAAGAAGGAGGCTCTTGTGAATTTCCTCTCGGACCCCGCAGAAGGGAGATCCACCCTACGTCCAGCAGACCTGCTTGTCTTTGGGTGGGCCGAGGGGGAAACACGCTTGTGTCGACTTAACAGGTGTATCTCCCATGGTTGGTTTGAGGGATAGTGGTTTTGTAGCAGGGCAAGCGGCGTGGAAAGCAGAGGCGAAGAAAGTTGAGAAGCATGCTAAAGCTTGTGAGGAGAACCAACACGTTTTCGTACCCCTGGCATTTGATACCTTTGGCTCCTTGGCACCGGAAGCCATCCGTTTCCTGACCAGTGTCCAACGGGTTATTCATAGCAGTGTCTCGACTCCGGCGGGGGGGGGGGGGGGGATGGGTTCGTTTTTAGCAGATTAGGGTTTGCTATCCAGAAAAGGGTGGCGGCGCAGCTTGTTGCCCGTCTGCCCGCTATCTTGATGTAATATTTCGCGTTTATGTTTAATAAAAACGAATTATTTATAAGCCAAAAATATAATAATCTTTAGTTCGTAGTCATCATTAATATTTACGATAAGTGTAATTACAATTGTATTGAAGTGGGAATATGGGATCTAAGAGTTGCTTGCTAGATGTTAAACTCATACTTACGTTAAGAATAAAGCATCACTAAAAGCAGATTAAAGTAGAATACTAGAATCGATGCCAAATTAGTTTGAAGCAAATTACTTATTCGATATCTTAACTTAATTAATTGCATGCAACCACACTTATGCTACAATTTATATATAGTCGCTAATTACCTTAAGCTTTCTTCACATCACTTCTCCATTTCAAGCAACCCATATATGTCTGCAATAGCTCCAGAAAGGTATCTCTCTCTCTCTCTAGGTTTAACCAATCAATCGGTTTTTGCTTTATAATTGTTCTATAAATCGGAATCTCAGGACAAAGAATTATGATTATTTCATGTTCTCTTTTTGAGTATTAAGGATTCGTTCAAGGGGTGGGCTAAACGAACCATCGGAGCATTTGGTTGTTGGAATGAATGATTTGAATGTAATCAAACAAAAAAGCAAGAAATTTGGAAATCATTGTGTGATTCAATAAATTCACAAACCTCCCAAAATTGAGGGTAACAAATTTACCATTTCTCTTGTAAGAAAAACAAATAAATAAAAGAAAATATTTAATTGGTTAATACTAATTTTTTTGTTGTGACGTTTTTTAAATGAGTGATTTTAATCTATTATACTTTTGATAAAAATAGAATTCTTAGTTTGAACATGATTAGTAACTTACCTATACATGATTAATGAATTATCTAAACACGTTGTGTTTTTTTATGTATGAACCAAAACCCACAAAAAAGTCATTTTTTTCGTTTTTTTGTATAACACTATGGTACTCGTTGGAAAGATAATAAAACATTCTTTAATTTGGTGTAACTTTTTTTTAAAAAAAATCTCGTATATAAAAGATATTAAAGTTTTAAAATTGTGGGGGAAACATGAGAAAGAAAAAAAATACTTTTAGATGGAAATAAAAAGGATGCCATATGGCACACCCAAAAGAAGAGGATGACTTCTTTGAAGGCAATGTAGGATTTAGTGCTTTGGTTTATTAATAGATATAAATATAGATATAGATTAACAAAAACATGTTCAGAACCATAATCGCTCTCTCTCTCTCTCTCTCTCTCTATATATATATATATATAGGGTGAGGTTAACATACAAAGGGTGTGTTTTGTGAGAAGGGTGAGAAGGCTTGTGAGGGTGACATGTGGCAATGTTTTATTTAATTCTAAAGGGTATTGTAGTAATTATAACCTATTCAAGATATGGAAATTTCAATCTATAATCAATTTAGATATTTTTCAGGATTTTGTAATCTAAGATTTTGTGTTTTAAATTCATGTTAAATAAACATAAGAACTTATTGTGTTTTATCAAAACGTCATGTGTTTTAAACGCGTAAGAACTTATTGTGTTTTATCGAAATCGTTGTGTGTTTTAAACTCATTTTAAACTACCAGATAAACTTATTGTGTTATATCGAAACCATGTGTTTTAATACCACTTAATAAACATAAAACACCATTTCAATGAAACACACAAGTTAAAACGACATACAAAACACCAGATAAAACACAAAATCCAAAACAAAGATAACCCAATATTTCCTTGAAGACAAAACACACTGGTTAAATCAATATACAATACACACTATCATGACAAAACACAAGGCCAGATTTATATGAATATAAAACACACTAATACAATATCAGAATACGGACAAAAACACAAGGCCAGATTTATATAAACATAAAACACAATAATACAAAATCTCCTTTGAGCCGATAATACCTCCGATAAAACACAACAGCAGTTCTGAAACTTATTTTAATCGATAATCTTTGAGCCGATAATACCCGATTTGTAGACGGTAACACCGAGGATCGAACGAACCCAAATCACGAGATCTGATCCACTTCCATGTATTTTACATACGTGGCACATAGATCTAGAAACACACTTACAATAGAGGTTTGACTTTGATAAACTTTATTGAAAATGGTGGTGGCCGATGATTGGAATGGAGAATGAAATTAGATTTGTGCAACTGTTCTTCGGTCAAAAAAAAAAGAAAAGAAAAAGAACCGTGGGAAGAGAGATAGAGAGTAGAGAGAGATGTGGTAAAAGAGGAGGAAATTCCTAAAATTAAGGGTTTTAATTAATGAGTTTTTAATCTAAATCAAGTGTTTTTACATTTGTACCCCCATACCATATATTAATTTAATTAAATTAAAACATAATTTACAAGTTTGCCACTAAATTAATCTCATCCATCCATCTATTTGATCTAAGGGCTAGAAACACTTCTTACCCTTCTCACAAAAATCACCTTTTGTACCCTAACCTTTACCTATATATATATATATATATATATATATATATATATATATATTATATATATATACACACAATTTTTTAGAGAGAATGTTTGGTTCAATTGGTTCTCAATTCACAAGGGTTCATCTCCAAAGTTCAAATATATAAAAAAATGTGATAAATCTATGTAGGCATGTGTATTTTAAATTTTAGGCATGCCGTTTTAGATTCTTTTAGAATGATATTATATGAAAAAAAAAAAACACAAAATGTAACAATTTAAAACACAATGACATTTATTCTAGACATAAATTTAAAATAAACTGATTGATTAACTATCTTGGTATGGTGTTTAACGATTCATGCTTAGAATACATTTTATTGCGTTTTGAATTGCTATGTTTAGTGTTTTTCTATATAATATCAAGCCAAAAGAATTCAAAAGCCTAAAATTTTAAACACAATGGCTAATAGACTTCTCACATCTATTAAGAGTTTTTGGACTTTGTAACCAATGCGTAACACACAAACACACATTTATTACTAGCAGGGTGCTTGCACGATGAACCATTGCGGCGGGGAACACAAACACTTTTAAGGGTGTGCATGGTTCATTTCAGTTTGGTTATTAGCCTCACTCGAAATCAAAGTCATCCATTAATAGATTTAGTTAACCAAGAGGTGAATTGGTTTGGTTTATTTGGTTAGATTGTCCGTTTTTAGTATGGTTTAGTTAATTTTGGTTAATAATTAAAACCAAACTTTGACAAAAAATTTTGCTTAGAAGTTACATGAAATGAGGGTATAAATACATAAAATGGAGGTATAAAAGCTAAAAATATATGAATATATCAATGGTTCAGTTTCTGTTTAGTTAATTTCTCTTAACTAAGGGTACAAAAAACCGATATAACCCATTTTAAGTTAGTTCGGTTCTTGGTTAATTAAATTATCAATTGATTTCGGTTTGGTTTCGTCTATTTTTGGTTTGGTTGCAGTTAACAATTTAGTTATTGTTCCTCCTAGATATTGTTAATCACGTAACATCAGATCTTTTAAACTAAAAAAATAACAATACTAATTCAAAATAAAGAAAATAAAAATCTTGTTTTTATGATGTAATTTTTTTAAAGTATTAACCTATGAAAAAATTATGGATGTTTAAAAAATCATTGGATAGTTAGCTCAAAATGAGGGAGAAAAAGTGTAACTATTATTTCAATAAGCAATAGTTTAAGGAATTAAAGTGTAATTAGATGCAGAGAATAACGTGTAATTAGTGTTTGAAAGACTAATTTACCTTCATTTTAGATTGTACCTTATGCATCAAATTAAAAAAAATATACTTTTAGATATCTTAAAATGCCCTTATGAAATGCATTATACATAGTATAGATAACATACAAAATGATCGTGCATGCAAACACACACATATAAAGGATGGTTGCGGTACATACAATTTTTTTTTTTTTTTTTTTTTTGTAAAAAACTCTAAAAACCAAAGTTCTATTTATAAATAACTTTGTGTTATTATAATATTTTCACACTGCCATTATGCTACTATTAAATAACCCTGAGTTATTTTCAAATAACTTTTGAAACACACACACATATATACACACACTGGAGGGGTGCACATGCAATGTAACAAGGAATATTGACATTGATAATCACATAACATGTTAATTTTTTAAAATTAAAAAAAGCTACATCAATACCATGGAGATCATGGGTTTAAGCCCCACTGCCGACGGTTTTCTTCCAGGGATGGGTGTGAACCTTTAGCAAATGGGGGAGTCTAGAGGTTCGAAGTCAGGTTGGTGCTATGTAAGGCAAAGTCCTTGCCGTCTTCATTGGTCATTAAAAAAATACCATACTCAGAACAAAAAGAATAAAATACTTGTTTTTTATGTATTTTTTATATCAACGTATGAAAAAGTTATGGTCATATAAAAATAGTGAGGTAGTTGTTTTAAAAGTCAACAATATTGTTTTAGAAGATTGCACCATATGTTTTAAAAGTTGAACTGTATTACTTAAAGTATTAAAATCATGTGAAATTACCTTTAGTCTCCATTATTACATGTATTATAACATAGTATAGATACCTGACACTAGGGGTGTGCATGAGTCCGGTTCTTTTGGGTCGGTTTTTACCATTAACCATAACCGCTATTTCGGTTATGGGATTTTCGTAACCATAACCATAACCAAACTTCGTGTTATGGTTAATTGGTTATGAATTCGGTTATGGTTCGGTTATGGTTATTTCGGTTATTAACCAAAAAAATCAACAAAGCTAACTTTCGGCTAAATTATAAAATTAAAATCCCGTGGGTCTTAAAAACTCATAACCTACAATGATATACTTAGCTTGGGTTATTATTTATAAGTTAATCAAGACTACACTTTCTAGTTAAAGTGATAGATTTAGCTTGGGTTATTATTTATAAGTTAATCAAGACTACACTTTCTAGTTAAAGTACCAATGTGGGATCCATTTTAATAAGAAATATAAGATATTAACAAAATGTATTTAACCCCTTGGTTACAAGTTTAATTTATCATAAAAAAAAAGAATACTATATCAATATCATTTTGTTAATAACATACTTTTATTATAGTAAAAAACCCTATATATAGTTAATATAGAACATAAATCTATTACATAAACTTAACAATACAAGTTCGGTTATATCGGTTAACCAAAGCTTCATAACCATAACCATAACCGCTCGATCGGGTAAAGAAATTTCATAATCATAACCATTGGTTATGTTGGTTATCGGTTAAAATCGGTTCGGTTATGTCGGTTATGGTTAATTTTGCTCACCCCTACATGACACATCGATGACCATAACGAGTGATCAAATATTTTTTGACACATCGTTTAAAACAACTGTAGGCAGAAATAAGTTGTCATAGTTTCAAATTTAGTTAAAGAGGGGGCTGAGAATTTAACTATTACTTTAGTCACTGCATACTTATTCATGGTTCGACAACAGAAAGACAAACTCAAACACAATGGCGACTGAAACCGAGGATGTAATGCTTGAAATACCCGATACACAACGGGTCCATAGCAACATATTAGCGTGATCAGCGAGTGGGATGACTGCATTAAAGGCAAGAAGAACACCAAAGACTACAAACGCCAACGGCTCATCAAAAAGTACCACCATTACTCTTAGAAAAGTGAGAAAGGTCGTAGAAACAGCGAGTAGTATACGAGCCTGTCGTGGTTTCACTTGCCCTTATCACTATAAACGAGCCCGCTTTGCTCAAGCTGGAGAGTACAAACTCATAACACTGGAAGAATATGCTTTGAGCACCGGAGAAACAATTAGTTCGTTATACAACATGGTGTTTGAGGTGGTACATGATGCCAGAAAGTGTTACATCGATGGTTCTACTGATGCTTACGACGATGAGGAGTTCAATCTAATGATTGTTACGCGATGGTTGCTTTGTTTTGTTCTTTATTGAATGCATTTCGTGTGAAAACAAAATGTTATTGCTAAACAACGAATATTTAGGCGCAATAGGGTTTGCGAACATAATGAGTGATGTTTTCTTGCTTGAGAACCAGATCCCGTTTATAGTACTCCAAGTTTTGTTTGAAGTTGAGGTTCCCCAACGATAAAGGCGAAGATATTCTGAACGGTTTCTTCAACTACCTAAAGTATGGCGAGGTGGTCACTAGGGATGAAAAGGTGTTCGGAAATAAGCAACCCCTTCACCTTTCTCGAGCTTTACAGATCGTATTTCATCTCACTTTCAGCCACTCTTGCTCTCGGTTCTACTAAATCGTCGAGCATGGGGCGTAGACGGAGTGAAGACATGGATTCACTTGAAGATTATAATTATGTAAAACGAAATCGGTCGTTTGCATCAGTAACAGAACTCAAAGGTAAAGGGATTTTCTTGAAATGCACCCATGATGAGTTTGAAAAAATGAAGGCATTAAGTTTCATTCTCGTTGTTGCTATGGTAAGCTTGTGCTTGTGCGTAGAGCGGTGTGTCCCCGAAACGAAAGCTATATACTTGAACATGATCGGTACGAGATGTGTCCGCATAACCCGAACGACTTTCGAATTTCGACTTACATTCGAGTAATGAAATCGTTAATTATTCAACACAATGATGTGAAGGAGTTGCGGAATAAAGGTATATGATTCATAGTCTTGGTCGTGATGATGATGTGGTGAAGATGTATGATGAGATGGAAACACCAGCCGTTAATCTTTATATGTTTTTATCAGCTCCGGAGAAAGATCGAGAAGCACTGCAATAACAAGTGTAAGACGTGGGTGGCGGAGCTGCTTACCGTGCACTTTAGTAGTCCATGGAAGACTTTTGGCTTTGTTGGTGGCTACTGCAATTCTGTTCAATAGTATTCTTCAGACTTACTTCGCGATCAGGCCACTTCCTGACAATGCTTCTTAGACAATGCACCGCCGGCCACCATAAGCAACAAATACCTCAAGTCAACGATCTTT
>JAUTDX010002904.1:0-48225 GCA_030844895.1 Ambrosia x helenae
TGGAGATGACCTTACTTCACTATACTATAAGATTATACTTTTGACCGACCAAACGACATCGATCAGCTTTAGGGACACATGCAGTTTTTTTTTAGTTTTCAGCGGAGGAGGCACGACAAGTGCCTACTAGGCATAGCCCGTGCCTTGCAATTGTTACCATAAAACCCATTTTGTTTTAGTTTTCCTTGTCAAGATACTCAAGATTCATATCTTATGATCCCCGTAACTCATTTCCTAGCTAGGATATGTTTCTGTGAAGTTTTTGGAGACACTATTTTTATTCTATTTTTATTAGCTTTTTCTTGTCAAGTCAACACATTGTTGTCTTTTAGTTGTCGAAGGGAATCACCACTTTGTCGTGTCTTGAGGAGACCATTATTTTTTTATTCTATTTTTAGGACTGGGCTCATGACGTGTCATGCTGGTAAAGGATGTGTCTTGCAGGCACGACCCGTGGTTTGGACGTGCAAGTTGATAGTTTTTATTTTTCTTCGCGACGAGGAGGTTTTGCTTCATTTTGCTCTCCTTCCTTTACGCCTAATACCGAGACCCCATGGGTGGTACGGGGTCCAAATTAGGACTTTTTTTCAAGTTAACACAGATAACGGACGGCAAATTCGATGGGTCAGGCTCGGTTTCAATGGTAGTTCGATGTCGATCAACAGTGGGTTTGATCAGATAAGGAAAACCAACAGGTGTGTCGCGGTGGTAGAAACGAAAGAGCGGGAAGCTAATGAATACGTTTAGCGACCGAAAGATGGATCAACATGTGATTGTTGCCATTGTTGATGGTTGATAAGCAGAGGATTGCATCTAGGTTGTGTGTCAATATAGTTTCGGTGTTCATCAAGTTGAGGCTGTTAGAATTGGTTACCTTCTCTCAATTAAAAGCTCTCTTAGTTAAGGCTCTCTGGGTTATCAATATTATTCATTATTTGATTCAACGATGATGTGCCATCACCGTGTGTCGAGATGGACTAAACTCCGTGTTTCAGGATAGTTAATAGGTTGATAAAGAAGAAGACTTGTTCAAAGGCAGAGGTGAAAGATCTTGATCAGATCTTGGGTGAACCCTTTGATCCAATTTAGTTGAAGGCAGTTGATAAGTTATCCCTTTTCCAGTTAATCGAGTTTCATTATTGGTCGAGTTTCAAGAGAGTGCAAACAATCGACTTGAGTTCAAGAGGAAGAAACAATCGCGCTAAATGTATTACCGACATTAAAGATGCCTAAGCTGTGTTGAAGAATGGGAATGAGTGAACTCGGTGTTGAGTAGAAATATGAAAGATCCAACCACCAACCCGGTATGAAAATTGTAGTAGAAGGAGGTTTGAAATTGATATCGAGAGGGAGTGTGAAAATTGTAGCAAGATATCAACTCGAAGGGCTAAAGTCGAAGGACTAAATGAGTAAAATAATAAATTAAGTTTGTGTATTTATTATTTGAATTATTATTATGTGACGCCCACCCCTAGATAAGGATGCACCATACACAATTGATATCAACTTACAAGAGAACCACTTATTTCATTAACATAAACTGCAAGGTACAAGAGTTGGAAACTTAAGAGTATAAAATTCAGCAAACTATTCTTAACCCAAACGATATACATCATCCAAAACACACTAACTAGCATATCCTATTCCATTGGTCATATAGCTTCCTGGTAAGCAGCATGTACAAGCACTGGCCTTCACTACCTGCGACACATGCTTAAAAATGACGTCAGACAATACTGGTGAGTTCATGAATATACACCAGTTGTAAAACACATCATTTCATCATTCATGACTTGTCCTCCTCGCCCATGTCATTATAACCTTTACGCCACGCTTTGGCACCCACGCATGGGCCCCATGACGGTATCACCCTTGTGACTTCCAACATCATACAATACTGCCCATTACACACATGTGTAATACCGACAAATCCTGCATAGTAGCACATATAAGGGACCACAGGTATCGTGTGTATGTGTGATTAGATTATATAGATGCGTACAACGGTCATGAGTGCAATATTAACAATTACCAGTTTGGACAAGCATGCTCACATTTGAAAACATTCATAAAACTCACCTGTTTCTTAGCTGCTTAGCACTTGCTATTCAATCAGAACTATCTCAGGGTCCTGCTACAATTACATCATCTTAGGTTAGGTAATGGTACACCTAACGCGTTATTATCATGGTCGGATATTGGTTAACGCTGCCTTGTTTAAGCATGGGTGATCAGTCCATGCCTAACTACGACTAGGCTACCTATACCCACCCCTAATAATAATAATCCTAATACCTAAAAATAATAAACTAACTAAAGTACCACTAATAAAAATAATAATTAGCAAAGCATAACTTAAGCGAGAACATACCTCTAAACTATCTACGGCAAGTTGATGTAGAGTCTCCCAACTCGTGCTCCTACTCGCACTCTAAAAAAGATTATTACAACACCCAACGGGGTATTGTAGGCTTGGGATTCTCTTATACTAGAGTATTCCCAAATAAAATTGTTGCTATACTAATTGATATACTGTGTCCTATTTATAATAATGGGTTGGACGGTGGGAAAACTTTAAGGGTCGATGTGGGAAAGAATTGTCAAGGGTGCTAGTGAGCTTATTTTCATATGAACACTTTCTGTTCGATGTGGGACTCTTTTAAATTTAATGCCTCAAACGGAGCAGCCTTGATGCTTGAGTGATAGCTATTGTTGTATGCAAACTTTATCAGTGGTAAATGTTTCATCTAGTTTCCTCCAAAGTCTATTACACAAGCCATGAGCATGTCTTCTAGGGTCTGTATTGTTCTTTCACTTTGCCCATCGGTTTGTGGATGATATCCCGTACTTAAATTTACTTTCGTTCCTTTTGGAAAAGCTTTGTCACAACCGGACCAAGGTGGGCCTTGTCGGAATACAAATTGGTACCAAACTTGCACAGCGGAGTAACAATTGCTATTATTTAAGGTTTAATACAATTTCTAGTTCAAAATATAAAAATAAAATACTTAAAATAAATGGTTCAAAGTTATGCAGAGAAGAATCGCGGTGGTCGTCGAAGCAGTTGATGGTGTGCAATCCCCAAGTCAATCCAATCTCTAATCGTGCTTAGCTCTATGTTCTAATCCGCAACTAATGTAATATACCTCGCGTTCTCCATCCTTCCATAAGTTGTACCTGAACACATGCTTAAAATAGTTTGGGTCAACAAATATGTTGGTGAGTCGTGTGTGCGTTAAACTGGTTTTCAATAAGTTTATCTTCTCAAAATAGTTTATCTTTCAAAAACAAGTTTTACTTGGTTTAACACAAAACATGTTTAACATTCCAAAACAAGTTTAATACGGTTTAACACATGGTTGCACTAGTGATGTACAAGTCACACACTCAAACCGGACACTGAAATCCATCTGCTCCAATTATGGATTCCCATGGCAGAATACGTGTCACAAACCTCAGTGGAGGGTTCCCCGGGTTTTCGGGTCCACTGTGTGTGGGGTTTTTCCCCAAGTAGTACTACCCATATATTAAGTGGCCCAATCTCCCGTTGGGTTAATGAGTGTGAAGGTTCGGTATTCGGGAGCACACCTTGTCACATCAAACTGGTTTATCATTCTGGTTTCTACACTGGAAGCATATGTTCACCCCAAAACAGTTTAAAAACAGAAAAAGAGGGGATGGTTTCACCAGACTCACCTGGGTATTAAAGCACGAGTACAATTATGTAAACGGTTATCCGATATCGCGTATCCTCCTCATTGATCCCTATAGTGACAAATATTATTAGTGTTTGTGTTTTGGTCGTATCGGTTACACGTGGGGACGAGTTCGAGCGTTTAGTTTCCATTTATTAAAGTTCCACATTCTATGTTGTCTCAATGTCGTATTCTACATCTTTGTGTCGCGACCAATGTTTTGAGTCTAAGACCAACATCAACACTAGGATCTATCTTACTATATTCGCTCAACATATCTTATTGGAGTATGTTGGTTAATCAAGTTTGAGTCTTAGTTATCACATCCATATCTGAATCTTATGTCCTAGTATGGTATTCCAAAGTAGTTTTCGAGTGCAAATAAATCTGAATCATTAGTCCCAATGTTCTTATGTTCCCAAGCACCGTACGTCGAGTTCATTTTACTTTGTTTATTCATCCATTCAAGGCTTAGGTGTCGATGTCCAAAGTGTCGAGGTTACCATCCGCTTAATGCATACATGTTATGCTTAGTGTGCATTGGTTATAGTAATGTCCGAAGCTTAGGTTTTATGGTCCGAATCTCATGTCCAAATACAAGTTTAATCCTAACATCTCAAGGCCTAATTCCATATCCAAGAGCCAAGGCAATGCCTATTATAATACCTATTTGTTGATACTTGATATATGTTGGTTATAATTATATCCACATCTTATGTCTTAAATGTAAGTTCAAGTCTTAACATTCTAGTGTCCGAGCCTCTCTTGTTAATGCTTAAAATATCCAAGTTAATATTGTTATAACCATAAGTTGATTTTGGTACATAGTTACACACAAGCTCGTCAAGTCCCACACAATACGCATATAGAATATAGATGTTTAGAGAAGTCATATAGTCCAAGTTCAATATACCTAACGCTTCAGTTCCTGTTTGACTGTGTTGACCAGCGTTGGACTAGATTGACTTCAGTTGACCGGGTCAACAACCCTTGACTCAAGCTTTATCTGCTTCCACCACTCCTGGCCATACTCATTCACAATAACCATTCTGCGAATAACCTATCTCCTAATCATCATCACGAGCAGCCAAGACCACCCACCATTGTCCCGGTCACCTGTCACCTCCACTGTTACCACCGTAACCCATCAATCAACCACTACATAACCCAACCTGACAACCACCTATATGAGTTACTATTATCCACCATCGACAACTGAGACAAACCACCAAGAACCTATACGTAGAACCCATACCACGGTCCCCTTCAACAACCATCCGTCACCACCATAATATCTAGAAAGGGGGTTTTTACCTTTACAATCGAATCTGAGCCTATTGGATCAGCCACCACCTTCGCCGCCGTGAACAGTCGTCGTCTTCCTCTCTAGATCTTCCCGAGCTCTCTTTCTCTCTCTGCTTCTCTCTCTCTCTCTCTCTCCTCTGTTCCTCTCTTCTCTGCGTCTCTATCTATCTATCTCTCTCTCTCTTCGATTTATCTTGATAGGATGATGGTGGTGTGGGTGGCGTTAAGGATCCGACGGCCGGAGCTCCGCCATCAGCGGCGGCGAAAGCCTCCGGCTCCTCCTCCTTTTCTCTTGGCTCTTCCTATCTCTCTCTAAAATGAAGCAGACATGTAAAGTGTGTATTGTGAGGGAAGGTGAGGGGTTACGTGGGTTTTTAATAAGGGTGGGGTGAGTGTGTCAAAACTCTAGGTGGGGCACATGGCACCTTGGAATGGTGCCATGTGTCCCGTGGGTTTGAGTAAGCAAGCAACACCGATCGGGTCGGGTTCGTTATCAGGTGTCGGTTCGTAACGGGTATTTCTGTATAACTATTAGGAATATTTTATAGAAAATGGTTCGGTATCGCAATGTATACTCGTGTATAATAATAATTCGTAAAATATATATGTGTAACGTTCCTTAATATCGGTTCCATAATTATATATGTTTCTAATTATTATTCTTTGGACATTCGTTAAACTAATTTTAAACGCGAAAATTTTTGGGATCCTCTCCGGGTTGTTACATTCTCCCCCCGTTATTAGAATTCCGTCCTCGGAATTAATTTTTGTGCTTTCTCTGGTTTTACATACAGTACGTTCCATACTAAATCTCACACTAGTTTTATCATTCCAGTCTCCACTTGTTATTCTTGACACACATCAATTACTATCGATTTTGCCTCCCAAAATCTTAATTTCTAAGCTTGTATGTCTAGGTAGTTAATATTCAATGGGTCACGGTCATTAGGCTTACAATATTTACGTATACATGTGTATCCAAAGAGTTATTATGTCTGGTTGGTTTAATCTAGTCTGTGTCTTGGTTTTTAATTTCCAAAGTGTGGGATCTAGTGTTTCCAAAACTTCATCTTTATGTATTATTTCTCAAGTGTCCAAACTTTCTATTCAATGTTTTGAGCATAAGCTAGTCGTCAAAGGGGTATTGTTGATCTTATATGTTCCAAGTTACATATATATGTACTAGCGAATCTCTATGGATATCCTCCGTTATTAGGTTTTGGGTGTTGATGCAATAATTACAATTCATTAGGATCTTTCCGGTTTTTATGGGTAGTAAGAATTTCACGGGATTTGTCATCAGATCGTTTGTAATCGGACACGATATTGAGGGTGCAGGTTTGAAATGAATGATTTATCAATTGACAGTTTAGGATTCGTTCTTGATTTAATTCCTAGTTTCACTTTCAATGTACCGTAGGTGTTTATATATAGGGTGTATCGGAGCCAACCCACCACACCTTGATAACCTCGAAAATGTACTAGAAATTTCAAAGATTCATATTTGTTTTTTGGTTTGATTTTTAGTGTTGTTCCGATGCATCATTGGTGTTTATATATAGGGTGTACCGCAGCTAACCCACCACACCCAACGATGCCACGTAAACGTACTGAAAATCTCCCCAAAAACTTGATGGTAACGTTCTTGAAAAGTCCTATGTGTGTTCCGAGAGTTACTAACCCTTAATAACCTTATGTTGAATGAGTCAAGCACTAAAATTTGGTGTCGTAATCTTAAAACATGTCACTCTCATCAGTCTTTATGCCTAATACTTTGGTTAACTTTAGCTATACCGTCTGAAAAATGGTTGTATTCTTAAGCCTTTAAAGTTTTCTATGGTACATGGTGTAGGATATGATGACAGGTTGTCGAAAAATCACCCAAAGGTCAGACGTCTAAACACAATATGTTATTCTTAGTCAAAATAAAGGTGTACTATATTCCTTGGGTATCTTAAACCTTAACCTCTCACAGGGTTTGAATTGCTATCTATGAAGATTTTCCTTACTAACTTCGACTGTATTCTCTCATTCTTGTCAACTACTTCTCTTAACAGTTATTGCGATCGCTTAGGCTCCCCCCGTTAGGGCCTACCTATATAATTCTAACAGGTTTCATACTGATATCTCGTCTCGGTATTAGAATGCTACAGAACCACTCCAAAGGTTTTGACACTAATCTAAAGTCATCATGGATATTAGGTAACTAAAGATATGTTAAATCTTAATAATACCTCTTGCAGCGTTCCATCTAGATTTCTTCAGGTCGAGAAGAATTGGGTGTTCGTGGTGATTAATGTATTCTTAGATCTGGGTCTTTGACTCTCCGGTTGGTATTCTGAAAGTAGACTCTAAAACCTGTCATGTGATTACAATTTTTGGATACTATACTCGACTTACTTCTACAAAGGTAGGTATGAATCAGTTTTGAATAAAAGACTCTTGTAATCCGTGGTTCTGTCTCTAACCTTGTCTAGTTGTTAAGAAGTTGTCAAAGTGAAATTACGTATATGAACGCACAAATCTTATATTAGTCAGTAACTATTTGGTTGAGAAGCAAAACATACCGAATTAAGGAGCATCCATTCGCTAGGTTGATCAAGTTTCGCCTTGGTATTTTGGATTCTTTCAAGTTGTAGGGCCAATTTTGGCAAGGTATCTGGTTCTCATGGTTAGCCCGCACTCAATTATTGAAAGTTAATCACATATAATTTCATCCGCTGAAGGTCTTGATACATGTATTAAGAATTAAAGGGATAAGTACTACAATAGTCATGGATGTATTTATATATGTACTATCAAAACATACCAAGTTGTAATAAGTATAATGATTTCGAACTCCTAATATGGTCGCACGAGTATATCATAGTTTGTTTACGACTCTAAGATAGTTCATTTTATCACATAAGTTCATGGTTATCATGGTTGACACTTAGAAGTTTGGCGACTCCTCGGATTTCTTAGAACTTTCTCGTGCCTATAAACTCACAATTACATGACGTCAAGTGTAATTGTCAATTTACCTCACGAAATTATTCTAGTAATATCCGTCGTAGTCATAAATTTCAGGTGTCCAACAGTGCTCATATACTGGTTAAACTGGTTTCTTAGTCGGTTTTAAGCATTCTGGCATGTTCAGGTACTCAAGGTTCAACTTATTTTGCGGCTACTTTGGCTGGTCTTAGGTATTTCCATGGTATTTGCTGAATAGATAGTTTCTCAAATCTTAAACTACGATCTATCGGTCGTAGTCTAGGAATTTTCCGTAAGGGAAATCCTAGTGTGCTACAAGCGCTGCTCTGATACCAACTGTCACAACCCGACCAAGGTGGGCCTGGTCGGAATACAAATTGGTACCAAACTTGCACAGCGGAAGTAACAATTGCTATTATTTAAGGTTTAATACAATTTCTAGTTCAAAATATAAAAATACAATAGTTAAAATAAATCGTTCAAAGTTATGCAGAGACGAATCGCGGCGGTCGTCGAAACAGTTGATGGTGTGCAATCCCCAAGTCAATCCCGTCTCTAATCGTGATTAGCTCTATATGCTCTAATCCGCAACTAATGTAATATACCTCGCGTTCGCCATCCTTCCATAAGTTGTACCTGAACACATGCTTAAAATAGTTTGGGTAAACAAATATGTTGGTGAGTCCGTGTGTGCGTTAAACTGGTTTTCAATAAGTTTATCTTCTCAAAATAGTTTATCGTTCAAAAACAAGTTTTACATGGTTTAACACAAAACATGTTTAACATTCCAAAACAAGTTTAATACGGTTTAACACATGGTTGCACTAGTGATGTACAAGTCACACCTCAAACCGGACACTGAATCCATCTGCTCCCATTATGGATTCCCATGGCAGAATACGTGTCACAAACCTCAGTGGAGGTTTCCCCGGGTTTCCGGGTCCACTGTGTGTGGGGGTTTTCCCCAAGTAGTACTACCCACATATTAAGTGGTCCAATCTCCCGTTGGGTTAATGAGTGTGAAGTTCGGTATTCGGGAGCACACCTTGTCACATCAAACTGGTTTATCATTCTCGTTTCTACATTGGAAGCATATGTTCACCCCAAAACAGTTTAAAACAGAAAAAGAGGGGATGGTTCACGAGACTCACCTGGGTATTAAAGCACGAGTACAATTATGTAAACGGTTGTCCGATATCGCGTATCCTCCTCATTGATCCCTATAGTGATAAATATTATTAGTGTTTGTGTTTTGGTCGTATCGGTTACACGTGGGGACGAGTTCGAGCGTTTAGTTTCCATTTATTAAAGTTCCACATTCTATGTTGTCTCAATGTCGTATTCTACATCTTTGTGTCGCGACCAATGTTTTGAGTCTAAGACCAACATCAACACTAGGATCTATCTTACTATATTCGCTCAGCATATCTTATTGAGTATGTTGGTTAATCAAGGTTGAGTCTTAGTCATCACATCCATATCTGAATCTTATGTCCTAGTATGGTATTCCAAAGTAGTTTTCGAGTGCAAATATATCCGAACCATTAGTCCCAATGTTCTTATGTTCCCAAGCACCTTACGTCGAGTCCATTTTACTTTGTTTATTCATCCATTCAAGGCTTAGGTGTCGATGTACAAAGTGTCGAGGTTACCATCCGCTTAATGCATACATGTTATGCTTAGTGTGCATTGGTTATAGTAATGTCTGAAGCTTAGGTTTTATGGTCCGAATCTCATGTCCAAATACAAGTTTAATCCTAACATCTCAAGGCCTAATTCCATATCCAAGAGTCAAGGCAATGCCTATTATAATACCTATTTGTTGATACTTGATATACGTTGGTTATAATTATATCCACATATTATGTCTTAAATGTAAGTTCAAGTCTTAACATTCTAGTGTCCGAGCCTCTCTTGTTAATGCTTAAAATATCCAAGTTAATATTGTTATAACCATAAGATGATTTTGGTACATAGTTACACACAAGCTCGTCAAGTCCCACACGATACGCATATAGAATATAGATGTTTAGAGAAGTCATATAGTCCATGTTCGATATACCTAACGCTTCAGTTCCTGTTTGACTGTGTTGACCAGCGTTGGACTAGATTGACTTCAGTTGACCGGGTCAACAACCCTTGACTCAAGCTTTATCTGATTCCACCACTCCTGGCCATACTCCTTCACAATAAACATTCTGCGAGTAACCTATCTCCCTAATCATCATCACGAGCAGCCAAGACCACCCACCATTGTCCCGGTCACCTGTCACCTCCACTGTTACCACCGTAACCCATCAATCAACCACTACATAACCTAACCTGACAACCACCTATATGAGTTACTATTATCCATCATCGACAACTGAGACAAACCACCAAGAACCTATACTTAGAACCCATACCACGGTCCCCTTCAACAACCATCCGTAACCACCATAATATCTAGAAAGGGGTTTTACCTTTACAATCGAATCTGAGCCTATTGGATAAGCCACCACCTTCGCCGCCGTGAACAGTCGTCGTCTTCCTCTCTAGATCTTCCCGAGCTCTCTTTCTCTCTCTGCTTCTCTCTCTCTCTCTCCTCCGTTCCTCTCTTCTCTGCGTCTCTCTCTCTCTCTCTCTCTCTTCGATTTATCTTGATAGGATGATGGTGGTGTGGGTGGCGTTAAGGATCCGACGGCCGGAGCTCCGCCATCAGCGACGGCGGGAGCCTCCGGCTCCTCCTCCTTTTCTCTTGGCTCTTCCTATCTCTCTCTAAAATGAAGCAGACATGTAAAGTGTGTGTGTATTGTGAGGGAAGGTGAGGGGTTACGTGGGTTTTTAATAAGGGTGGGGTGAGTGTGTCAAAACTCTAGGTGGGGCACATGGCACCTTGGAATGGTGCCATGTGTCCCGTGGGTTGAGTAAGCAAGCAACACCGATCGGGTCGGGTTCGTTATCGGGTGTCGGTTCGTAACGGGTATTTCTGTATAACTATTAGGAATATTGTATAGAAAATGGTTCGGTATCGCAACGTATACTCGTGTATAATAATAATTCGTAAAATATATATGTGTAACGTTCCTAATATCGGTTCCATAATTATATATGTTTCTAATTATTATTCTTTGGACATTCGTTATACTAATTTTAAACGCGAAAATTTTTGGGGTCTTCTCCGGGTTGTTACAAGCTTCCCAATTCCTTTTGGAAGCTTTTCCAAAATCTTGAGGTAAAACAGCTATCCCTATCGGATATGATGGATATAGGTACACCATGACGAATGACAATTTCCTTAACATAAATCCTTGCTAATTTGTCCACCTTATAATCTTCCCGTATGGGTAAGAAATGAGCAGATCTGGTTAGGCGATCTACTATAACCCAAATGGCATCATGCCCAGACTTAGTTCGTGGAAGTTTGGTAATGATATCCATTTTTATCATCTCCCATTTCCATTCAGGGATCTCAGGTTGTATTAAACATCCTGCAGGTTTCTGATGCTCTGTTTTGACTTCTGAGCACGTCAGGCACTTCCCCACATACTTAGCTATTGCTTCTTTCATGTCTGGCCACCAATATTCATTCCGAATATCCTTATACATCTTTGTACTACCAGGATGCATTATATACTTAGCTCTATGTGCTTCTTCCATTACCTTATCCCTTAGTCCTCCTACAATGGTATCTAGATCCTATTGTGAAATCTTAATATTCCATCTCCCCCTTTAACGAGGAGTTCTTGTTTTCCTACCATTCGTTCTTTATTAATCTGCTTATCGACCAATGCTTGCTCCATTAAACTAAATCTCACTTCAATCCATGATGCGCGTATTCTTAGAGGTTTTGTTATGTTCTTACGACTAAGGGCATCCGCCACTACATTAGCCTTTCTGGGATGGTAACGAATTTCACAATCATAGTCATTCAACAACTCCATCCATCTTCTCTGTCTCATGTTAAACATCTTTTGTTCAAAGATGTACTTAAGGATCTGATGATCAGTGTAAATCTCACACTTTGCACCATATAAGTAGTGTCTTCATATCTTGAGGGCAAATACTACTACTCCTAGTTCTAAATCATGGTAGTGTAATTCTTTTCATGAATTTTTAATTGTCGAGATGCATAGGCAATAACCTTCCCTCTTTGCATCAACACACACCCTAATCCATAGTGTGAAGCATCACAATATACTACAAAATCTTCGGCACCTTCTGGTAGTGCAAGTACTGGAGCACTAGATAGCTTCATCTTCAGAAGATTAAAAGCCTCTTCTTGCTTGTTATTCCAAACAAATGGCGTATTCTTCTGGGTCAAACTTGTCAGTGGCATTGCTATCTTAGAAAAATCCTGAATAAACCATCTATAGTACCTAGCTAAGCCTAAGAAACGTCGAATCTTTGTGGGGTTCTTTGGTATCTCCCTATTCCTAATTACTTCAATCCTTGCAGGGTCCACTTGTATGCCCATTTCATTAACCACATGCTCTAAAAATTGGAGTTCCCTAGTCCAGAATTCACACTTACTGAACTTAGCATAAAGTTTCTCTTCTTTTAGCAACTTAAGAATGGCACGGAGATGTCCTTCGTGAGCTCTCTATTCTTAGAGTAGATGAGGATATCATCTATGAAAACAATCACAAACTGGTCCAAGTATGGCATGCAGACTTGGTTCATAAGGTCCATGAAAGCGGCTGGTGCATTAGTGAGTCCAAAAGGCATAACTAGGAATTTTTAGTGACCATATCTTGTTCTAAAGGCATTCTTTGGTATATTTTCATCTCTCACCTTCAGCTGATGGTATCCAGTCCTTAAATCTATCTTCAAGAAGTAACTTGCACCATGTAGTTGATCAAACAGGTCATCGATCCTTGGAAGGGATATCGATTCTTTATGGTGATCTTGTTCATGTCTCTATAATCAATACACATTCTCATTGAACCATCCTTTTTCTTGACAAAGAGAATGGGCTCTCCCCAGGGCGACGTGCTAGGACGTATGAATCCTTTGTCCAATAACTCTTGGAGTTGGGTTTTTAACTCTTTCATTTCAGTCAGGGCGAGGTGGTACAGGGCTTTAGCAATAGGGGTTGCTCCAAGAATCAAGTCTATTCTAAACTCAATTTGTCTATCAGGTGGTAGTCCAGGAAGATCTTTAGGGAATACCTCAGGAAATTCGGACACTACTGGTATCTCTTCAAGTTTATTTCCTCCTTAGTTTCCAAGGCATATACTAGGTAAGCTAGATGCGCTTTCGAATACACTTAGATGCTTTTATTCTGGTAATAAAACTTATGGGTTTACTAGGTTTCTCCCCATGAATTATCAAAGATTTCCCCTAAGGGTCCTTAATTTGAATCTGCTTCTTATCACATAATATATGAGCTTGATACGTAGCTAACCAATCCATTCCTATTACTACATCAAATTCTCCAAGTTTAATTGGTAGCAAGTCTATGTGAATCGAGGTATTACTAATCAGGATAGCGCAATCCTTAATAACACTTACAATTTCCTCTTCCCTTCCATTTGCCAGTTCGACTATAAAGGGTTTATCTAATTTACTAGGAATTTGATTAATCAAAGCTCTAAATTGCTCAGATATAAAACTTCAATCAGCACCATTATCAAACAATATTTTAGCATAGAAGTCGTTTAGGAGAAACGTACCTGTTATAACATATGGGTTCCTACGAGCTTCTTCTGTGTTCAAAGCAAAGGCTCTTCCTCTAGCTCTATTGGTTCCTCCTTTTTCTTAGGACACTTATTACTAAAGTGGTCTGACTCTCCACAGTTAAAACACTTGCGAGGTTCTTTACAATCACGATAGATATGCCCAGGTTGCTTACAATTTTAATAAACTAACCGATTACATGGTCCAGAATGTTCCTTCCCACAAACTGGGCATCTAGGTGGGGGTCCCCGTTGCCTCTTAAAATTCCTGTCATTGGTTTTCCTCTGGTCTTGGTAGTTATCCCATTTCCTTTTTGGAGTAGGATCTGGGGTTTTCTTCTGTTGTATCTCAGCAGGGATGGTTGCCCCGGCTTCTACTGCTTCAGAGTAGGTGGTCGGTTTGGTTGCCTTGATAAATGTGCGGTATTCTAAAGGTAGTCCACAAACAAACCTCCTAATACGATTCTCCTTTGTTGTTACCTGATGAGGCACCAATCTGGACATTTCGTTGAACTTGGTGACATATTCCCGATAGTCTTATCTCTGAGCTTAAGGTGTAGAAATTCCATTTCAATCCTGTACGTCTCACTTGGTGGACAGAAATATTGTGAAAAGAGTTCAGAGAATTCCTTCCAAGTCAGGCGCTGAGCTAGATCCTCACCTTTGGTTTGCTTTTGTATCCTCTACCAAAACAAGGCTTCAGATTTGAACAAAAGAACAGCAAACCTAACTTTATTCCTTTCATGACAATCACTAACATCTAGAATGGCTTCTACTTCACTTAGCCATTCATGTGCCTCAATAGCACCTTTCTTTCCATCAATGGTGGGAGGGTTACAGGAAATAAAAGTCTTATAGTTGCATTCTCTACTGATTTCCGCTTCGCTAGCCTTAGTTATCTTAAGATCACATGTCTTCTCTTCTTGTCGAGGTTTTTCTTACGGAGTTGGTGTGTGTGCGATGCTTCTTTCAGATTGAACAGGCCTTTCAGAATACGAACGTTCATGTCCCCGTGCGTTGGCGAAAATTTCCGTGACTCGAACTACTATTCACCCAATCACATCATCTCCTAGGTTTACAGATTCACTATGACGAGCTGGTTCCACAGGTGGTTCAGGTTGACGACCATGATTATTGGATGATCCAGTTGACATTTTCTAGGTTTCCAAGAAAATACTACTTCAATATTTTGTTCATATACAAACAACTACAATAGCTACTTCACATATATAATCACGTGTTCAAATATAGCACATAGATAGACACACAAGTACATTGCCCTCACTGGGCTTTTGCCTTAGCTAGTTCTTGCTAAGGTCTTGTGTCCTGAACATTTACATTTCTAATTCTCTGGTATTCCACATCCCACTTAATTATTTGAATTTCTATACTTAATTGAGGTTGTACTAAACTCTATCCATAACATCTACATCATAACCAACAGTAGTAAACCTATGAATGAAATCAGGTCTTTCTTATTCTAGGCATCCTTATCCATAAAGGTTAATTCAAGTATAAAACTTAAATTAGGCAATCCTAATCTCGAAGGTTGAAGCCTAGGCATCTCTACTAAATACCTAATTCGCTAAAACCATTGGCTCTGATACAAACTATCGCCCACACCCAGATAAGGATGCACCATACACAATTGATATCAACTTACCAGAGAACCACTTATTTCATTAACATAAACTGCAAGGTACAAGAGTTGGAAACTTAAGAGTACAAAGTCCAGCAAACTATTCTTAACCCGAGATATACATCATCAAAACACACTAACTAGCATATCCTATTCCATTGGCCATATAGATTCTTGGTAAACAACATGTACAAGCACTAGCCTTCACTACCTGCGACACATGTTTAAAAATGACGTCAGACAATGCTGGTTTGTTCATGAATATACACAAGTTGTAAAACACATCTTTTCATCATTCATGACTTGTACTCGCCCATGTCATTATAACCTTTACGCCACGCTGGCACCCACGCATGGGACCCGTGACGGTGTCACTCTGTGACTTCCAACATCATACAATCAATGCCTATTACACACATGTGTAATACCGACAAATCCTACCGTAGCAGCACGTATAAGGGACCACAGATATCGTGTGTATGTGTGATTAGATTATATACATGCGTACAACGGTCATGAGTGCAATATTAACAATTACTAGTTTGGACAATCATGCTCACATTTGAAAACATTCATAAAACTCACCTGTTTCTTAGCTACTTAGCACTTGCTATTCCAATCGGAACTATCTCAGAATCCTTCTATAATTACATCATCCTAGGTTAGGTAATGGTACACCTAACTCGTTATTATGATGGTTTGATATTGGTTAACGTTGCCTTGTTTAAGCATGGGTGATCAGTCCATGCCTAACTACGGCTAGGCTACCTAATACCCACCCCTAATAATAATAATCCTAATACCTAAAAATAATAATACTAAACTACCACTAAGAAAAATAATAATTGACAAAGCATAAACTTAAACGAGAACATACCTCTAAACTATCTACGGCAAGTTGATGTAGAGGCTCCCAACTCGTGCTCCTACTCGCACTCTAAAAAAGACTATTACAACACCCAACGAGGTATCGTAGGCTTGGGATTCTCTTATAGTATAGTATTCCCAAATAAAACTGCTGCTATCCTAATTGATATACTAAGTCCTATTTATAATAATGGTTGGACGGTGGAAAACTTTAAAGGGTGGATGTGGGACAGAATTGTCAAGGATGCTAGTGAGCTTATTTTCATATGAACACTTTCTGTTCGATGTGGGACTCTTTTAAAAGTAGGATTCAATAATATGGGACATCCTTATTTAGAAGCACTAACTCTTGTAAATGAATGCACCACTTTTTGACCCTGTAACTTCCTCGATCTCCTCAAAAGCTTATCCTCTCTAACTCTCAGTAACTTGAATGTTGGAGGTTTAAGATAGCAACTTTCATAGATTAATGATCTAGTCGTAAAGCTTTTCATCTTTAAATCTGTAACACGAAAAAAGTTGACTTCTATATCAAAAAGAAAGATACAAAAACAATGGACATCAAAAAATTGAATCGCATAGCTAGAAGCAAATGACGTAAGTGCAGTATAGTTAATGCCATCAACAGTTACATTCCAAAGAAATATTAAATATCTCAAAGATCAAGATTTGCAATAAAAGGCTGCTCGTTTAGTTCGCTAAATATGCACCGGCAGTACCTTAACTCATGGCATAACATGATGTCAAATTGACTCGCAATTGTTGTATTCTAACCAGGGTATCTTCTTATTTTTATTATAATTTTTTAACATTGCTTAGGAAGATAATGGCCGCTTGAAATGGATATGTGATCTGGCTTTTGACGTCACATTACAAAAATAAGCAATGATCGATGAAATGCAACCTATCAAACCTGCAATCTGACCAAAAGCTACAAATGATTTATAAGTAAAGTGCCAAGTATGAAAAAAATGATGATTTTAGACCCTTTCTTCTTCTTCTTCTTCTTCTTCTTCTTCTTCTTCTTCTTCTTCTTCTCCTTCTCCTTCTCCTTCTCCTTCTCCTTCTCCTCCTTCTCCTTCTCCTCCTCCTCCTCCTCCTCCTCCTTCTTCTTATCCTTCTTCTCCTCCTTCCTCCTCCTCCTCCTCCTCCTCCTCCTCCTCCTCTTCTTCTTCTTCTTCTTCTTCGTCTTCTTCTTCTTCGTCTTCTTCTTCGTCTTCTTCGTCTTCGTCTTCTTCTTCGTCTTCGTCTTCGTCTTCCTCGTCTTCGTCTTCCTCGTCTTCGTCTTCCTCGTCTTCGTCTTCCTCGTCTTCTTCTTCCTCGTCTTCGTCTTCCTCGTCTTCTTCCTCCTCGTCTTCTTCCTCCTCCTCCTCTTCCTCCTCCTCTTCCTCCTCCTCCTCCTCCTCCTTCCTCCTCCTTCCTCCTCCTCTTCTTCCTCTTCCTCTTCGTCTTCCTCTTCCTCGTCCTCTTCGTCTTCCTCCTCGTCTTCCTCCTCGTCTTCTTCGTCCTCGTCTTCTTCCTCGTCTTCTTCTTCCTCTTCTTCTTCCTCTTCCTCTTCCTCTTCCTCTTCCTCTTCTTCCTCTTCCTCTTCCTCTTCCTCCTCCTCCTCCTCTTCTTCTTCTTCTTCTTCTTCTTCTTCTTCTCACAAGACTTGACCACGTTAGGGGCTTCTTCCTCCGCCTTTAGTGCGACTCCGTAACCTTCTTTTCCGGATTCAACTGGATTTCTCCCTTCAATTTTTACGTAGGGTTAAAACTGTCTCAATTCCCCGGCAATCGCACCAAAAAATCGACTTCCTTTTTGATCCACCTTTCTCATTCCTTATGTACTTTTTCTTACTTCATCCATACTTTTTTACTTTTTATGAAGTGTGGGGCAAACGACGCCCTCTACTTCACGGTCGCCACCTGCTTCTTCTTCTTCTTCTGCTTCTTCTGCTTCTTCTTCTTTCTTCTTCTTCTTCTTCTGCTTCTGCTTCTTCTTCTTCTTCTGCTTCTTCTTCTGCTTCTTCTTCTTCTTCTTCTTCTTCTGCTTCTTCTTCTGCTTCTTCTTCTGCTTCTTCTTCTGCTTCTTCTTCTTCTGCTGCTTCTGCTTCTTCTGCTGCTTCTGCTTCTTCTGCTTCTTCTGCTAGTGGGCCGGGTTTTAACCGCAGTGGGCCTTCGGGAACCGGGTTTTCCCTGGAACTGGTGTGAAATTATTGGTGGACCCGGGTTACTTTCGGGGTACTCCTTTGTCCAGTGGGTACTTCGTGAGTGATCGGGATTGATTTGTTGGCCGTTAAAAAAAATACTCTATTGGGGCAAATATCAATGAACTTTAAATGCATCATTTGTGTATTATGTTATGTGAAATGCTTGTTTATAAACGGTTGCATATATATTTTTGCATTTTATGATAAAAAGGATATTTCTTTTATGTGTTTATTTATTTTCAATCCTTTTGAGCATATGAAGGGTATGATTAGCTTGGGAAAGTACTGGTCAATGTTCAAGATCGGTTTACTTGAGATGTGCATTGGTCCTTATTTCTTGTCTTTTAGAATCATTATAACGATTAAAGGAAGATGTATCATGTATGTGAGAAGTGCTTAAACTTAGCACATCTTGGCCCTCCACTAGGCAGGTTTTGGGTTACTTCCCTAAAGTCCAATGTCTAGTGGACCTCGATTACACCCGTGACAGGTAGGTTGGTCATGCTGGATTCAAGGACGTCACGACACTCGTCCAAATATATGATTACTATTAGGAAAGTTTATTAGGAAAATATGTAGACGAATTATAGCTTCGTGTCAAAATATGAATATGTTACTTTTCCTTAAGCGTTGTATTTTAATAAAGAAAGAGCAATGTTCTGTTTTATTATGTGTGGTTTGTTCATTTTAACTATTAATTGAATGTAATCCCCACATCTTTGACCCATTGAGTTGATGTGCTTTCCAGTTTCAATCATCTAAATCAGTGGCGAAGGATTTAAAGGGTCAGGGTGGCCCTACCCCCCCTCCCCCTGTTTTTTTGATGACGTGGGTCCTAAAACGACAACGTTTAAAACCCCTCGTCGAAAAGTTAAGCAAAGTAAGCTGATTAAGGGGTTGCCTGACTTAGTGGAGCTGATATAAGGCAGCCTACCTGCCGTGTGGAAGCCACGGAGCAGAAAGCAAACAGTAAAAACATTGGAAATGTAAAAAGGGTATTTTGGCTTATCACTATGGCAGGAGACAAAACATCACACAGCTCCAAGCCCTGCCTAGGAAATGGTAAAAGCTGAAAACATCCCAAAAGGGTAAAGTCTCACTGCAGGGAACTAAAAGAGGGTCAAACATAGCCATGTATAGTAAGGAAGCTACCCTGAGGGAGCTCCTGGGCAGAATTCCACTGCCTATATAAGGAGACCCTTGGGTTGTCATTCCACACACACTTCTCACTTCTTCTCTCTATTCTTATACTCTCTACTTCATTATTTCCCAACTACAAAAGAATACATACTTATTCTCATGTCGGAGTCCAAACTCAGGAGGCCCCCTCCTGCGTTAAGGCTAACGGTGTCTGCTACCTTGTGCAGGTCCATCCAGGAGCTCGGAGATCCCCTGAACCCAAAACTAAATCTGAACCTAAAACTAAACCTGAACTTAAAACCTGAATCTCAACATAATATATCTCTAACCTATAATCCTAAGCATCTCCTAACCTAATACCGGTCATTTTCCTTGTTGTAGCAACAGTAGGTAAATTGAGTCCGGCCCCCTCCAATTTGCCACTACCAATCGAAAAAAAATTGAGTATGGCTCCCCTGATTCGAAAACCTAGCTTCGCCCGTGATTTAAATCCAATCGACTAACATCATTTACATTAACGAAAATGCCCTACACATAATGGGCACGTGTGTGGAGTTTAACTATGGTCTAGAAACTTGAAAATCCCTCACAAATATGCACATTAGCATCAAGACACAAACTTTTTCTCACAAACCTTTTCTTAGGTAATCGTTTATTAATATCCCATGACCTCTTTACATTCCTACATAATCATTTTACTTTCCCATCTATGTCTCATCACTAATTTATCCTTTTTCATAACTAATTTGGTTAACAATATTGTATAGATATATATAACATAATTAGAAAAATATAACACCAACACTAACTCCTTGATTTATTATTATTCAATAGAAATGTCGAATGGCAGTCTACAACCATAAAGGATGAAGCATAACACCAACACACACAAAGGTACATCAATAGAGATACCATGACTCTCTCCCTGAATTATTTATAAGTTAATTACTGGAAATCAACCATATACAAGACATGGTTTTGAAATTCCTTCATCAGACAGTAACTGATTTAACAGCAGAAAGCAACCAATCGTCAGTCTTCGCGCCACCTACAAATGGAAAGCAAAAGGTGGAATTAGTAAAAAAAATGATAATAATAACATGCATGTCAAACTAATATGATTAACCATATTAATATCATTGTATAACTTCTATATGATGCATTTTACGATTTTAAATATTGTTTCACATATATGTTGGGCAAGAAAAGCTTTTATCATTACAGTAAGCTTACCAACGAATGCGAATTTTGGTAAGCGGACATACTCCGGACACCAACTAGGTTCTAAACACTCACGAATCTGCAAGAATATTAATACACCATTATTAGAAGTGATTAAGATCAGATTAAGCATGCTTTAAATTCAATAAACTATTCAAAAAATAGTTAGATAACAAACTAAAGATTATGAGTTTATTATAAAAATATATTACAAAAAAAAAAAAAAAAAAATAGTGACAAACCTCGAGGTCCTTGGTGAAACACAAACGAACTTCTTTAATGACATCATTGTTTTTGCAGACCAATTGAGGCTTTGCATTGAAAGCTTTTTCAACAGTAGAAATAATGCTAGCTAATGAGTATACGTTTGAGTTTGAAGGTTTAACCTTTGCTTGTAAAAGAACTTCCTATAAATTACAGGAGAAACATATATAGGATGTATATTAATAAATGGGAAGAAAAGTAATATCCTTTACTATATTAAAATCTAGCAATTAAAATTCACAATCTATAAAAATAAAAAATAAAAAACGTTACCGTGACATTATAATTGAAATACAATTCAAGGGCGGTCAGGAAATACTCATATTGGTCAGAGGAGGCACATGTACCATGTTCCGCTGCGAATAAAATGAAGCTGGCGAGTTAAAGCATTTAGAAAAACAAACAAGAGAAGTAAAAATATTTATAAAATGAATGATGCAACTGGAAGGAAGAGGCTTACCCCATTGATCAGCCCAAAACGATTTTATTTCGTTATTGCATGATGATATATCGTTGCAACTTAGGATCGGCCAATACGTGTGCATTGCATCAAGCAATGGTGTAAGCTACATTTTGGAACAATAATATTAATGCATAGTCAGATAGTTTCATAAATAATTTCTAATGCAGGTATTAACATAAATATTTAAATACATATGCATGGTACTAAAAACATGTATCACTTGTTAGTGTAGATATTAGTTGAAGGTGTTGGTAATTTGAAAATAATATATCAAGAGTATCTCTGAATATCAATACTTTGTATATTTGTATATATAGTCCGGGTTTAGTAAGGTCACCCATAACCGCTAAAATAACGAGCCTTCTATTGTACCGTCATTTGATAATAATACTATAGTGTGTATTTGTGTGTGTAACGTGTTTTTTGTTCTTCATCGTTCTTCTTTACGGTTCCATCCAATAACATTCAGTTGATCCCGGGCCAAGAAGCTAGTACAGTTATTTTGTTATTATAGGGTATGTTAGGATTGTTATATATATGGACTAATATGGTTCTTCTGTCCTTGTACTCCTTGAGTTGGTGAATATACATTTTATATTTTGTGTCTTAATTCTCTTTAGCAATAATAATATGAAAACAAGTTGATGGATAATAACAGAATATTACTCAAGAATATTGTACAACAGTAAAAGAATACCTTTGATTCATCAAAAGGAGCACCTTGACAACATGATGGCCATGTTCCATCATTGTAATCAGGCCATAGTCCGTCTGCAACACAACATAGAGAGATTACTTGCGTTTTCATTAGCTAAAAGAACGCGTAACGTTAATTTGTATAGAAACTTACGGATTGTGAATCCTGGTGGAGGTTTAGAATTTGCCCTGGAAACATAAGAAAGAATAATATTATAAATACAACTTTGTGAAAATAAATAATAATATATACATCTGCTTGAAATTGATTGATTAATTACCCTGCACAACAACCATTTTCAGGACAACATTTGTTCTCATGTGTTGAGCAGAAAGTGGCAGGCCATTGGAGAGCCAGTGTGTAGAAATCGAACTCGCTTGTTTGGTTGAGAGTCGACACTAGATGATCGACTGCTCTAGCGTTGGCATAAAGCATTCCGGAGAACAGAAGTGATAGGAGGATCATGGTGGTCGGGAGTGAAGCCATTGTTGTTGTTTGATTATTTGTTTGTGATGAAGGAGATGAGCTAGTAGCTGGTATTTATAGACAGCATATGATCAAATTGGAGAAAAAATATACTTGATATTTTTAAAATAGACAAAAGTGTCTATTCCAAGCAAAATTGGATTCAATAATTCATTCTGTGATTGATAATCATACATACATAGAATTTAACTAATGACAATCTGAACTTTTAAGTTTCATCGATAAGGACAACATTATTCACATAAACCATCATACATTTACATTTGAATTTTGCTCACATGAATGCTTATGAGAGAATACATCTCTTTCAAGGACAATTTCCATTTTGATAGTAGATAGACGGGTAACAAGCCATGCCGTCACTCTTTTTAAATTGCGAAACTTAATCTACTAAAAACATGAAACACTGGCCCTTGAGGGTCAAAATGTTGTTGTGAACAACCCGTTGAACTCTGCCATGAACCGAACAACTTCCAGTGACAGAGAGCCAAAAGTGTCATAAGCCAAGGGGACAAAGACATGTGATTATCTTCACATGCTCTTCCATACTTCTCAACTTTCTTTGACTCGCCTCTCGTCATCGCTTGCCCAACCACAAAACTACTATCTCGAAACCTGACTAGGTGAGATAGACCCGTCCAGCCAAATACGAGCACGCCCGATGGGCGTAAAGTAGATCTTTCTTTCGCCAGAACCATAAGAAAATTAACTAGTGACTCCTTCTTTTCTGATATCCTGGCTCACGTGAGTATATCCAATAAGGCATCCCGAACCAGATCGTGAGGATATTTGATCCCAGCCAACTCTTTGTAGTTGATCACATGTTCTCCATATTTATCCAAGCAGGCCTTATGACAATCCGGGCAAGGTTCATCATCTGGGAACATGAGAATTATCAAGCGGTATTTAAAAATCATCTTGTACTCAAGCGCTGACATACATTGCCCCAAACCTTCGATAGGAATGACAGTAAGGAAATCCTGGGCATCGGGTCCTTGCAAGCACTCTACCACTACTTTTTGGTGGAGAGACGAACAAAAATCTTCTCCCTTGCTCGAAGTGATTTTACTAAAAAGGACATTCGTCAAAGTCTTCTGAGGCTTAGGCGTGCCCTTGTTAGAGAAACCGCAAAGATCAAAATCAGGGAGGGATTATTGCAGGCGTACCAGAGCCTGTGCGTAGTCTTGGTCAAGGTCAACAACACCGTTGTTCTGCAGGATGTGGTCCTGCAACTTCCAAGACTGGACTCCACGAAAGCATAACAACATTCTGTGTCGAAAGAGGGCCTAACCTTCTAAGACGCATCGGAAGGGACGCCATCCGCCACTGGAAGTCACAAAAAAAACGCTCCCTCACACCACAATATCTTCAATTGCTTCCCAGAGTTCTTTATCAAACTGCAATACCCACATTATCCATCATGGGAGGTTAGCATGTCGGTAAACCAAAATACAACTTAGGAACCCCCATGCGATTTCTTTTTTTATGTAAAACATCATACTATTTGTTAGATACCCACCTGATATCTTATTTCGAAGGCGATTCTTGAATATTTTCATTGCCGAAAATCGTCTCTCTATTGTTGCCAATGTTGCAAAAGTCTCTAGGCGCTCCCTAGTCGGAGTCGGGAGTACTCGTGGAATTCTCGGCCTACTTGGAGAGTATCCAGGGAGTACTTGACCTAGGCCTAGAGTACTTGGGGCTCGGCAACCTGCCTTGTAGTGATTACTCGGGGAGTACTCTGCCTCCGAGACCTTGTTTTACAACATTGATTGTTACAGTCGAAACCGGAAGTGTCAAGATTAGCCTAGACACTCGTTCCACCAATTCGTACATGTTATTTTTCTCACTTTCTTCAAGAGTTTTGCAAAGATTAGAAAGAGTTTGTTTTGGGTTATAGTTTTGTCTCACTAAAAGGTTTTTCTAAAACCCGTGAGTGTACCATTACTTAATAGTTAATTATCCGATAAATACCTGATAAGTTTTGAGACAGGTTTGAAACACGCTTTTATAATCAACGGTTGAAGTTATTCAACCCGTTACAAACTTGCCCCATTACCATCCCGATGAGAGATTATAGATGAAATAATACCTTTTCCTAAGCAATCTCTTGGATGTAAACTATCATTAGAGATTTTATTACACTACTAGAAAAATGAGCAATTGCAACCAGAATTTGCGACTGTTAAAAACGGTCGCGAAATTGGCAATCATTTTCCGACCGATCTCTTATTAGTAGCAATATTTGCAATTGACAATAAAACGGTTGCAAAATAGTTACAAATGTTGCGACCGATTACTTTCGGTCACAAAAAAGTTGTAAAATCTTAAAATATGATCAAAATTGTGGGATTTGCGACCGCTTTCCGATCGCTTATTATGCGACCGTCTTGGCGGTCGCGATAATAAACAAAAAATTAGGCTCGCATAGGCTCCTTCACAGTTTACAATATTTACCCCCACATTATATATATATACAAAAACCAACTTAACGTTGATTTAACGGAAACCATACATGAATAACCGCACTTTAACGGAAACCATAAATATCTTTTACACCATTTGCATCACTATTATCGTACATCACCCTCTTTAACAGCTTGTGTTTCTGTTAGGGCTCACATTTTAGGCACCATCACCATTTGATCTATAAATTAACAAATAAACCCTAAACCGTTACTCTGCCTTCCTTCCTTATCTCTCTCTAGTTTTCTCTCTCTAGAATCCTTGGATTTCTCATGGCAATTGCAACAGAAACGCAGGTTGCACAAAAGGTATAATAATATTACTCATCCTCTGGCAATCATTTGATTTGTTCATTGATTGGATATGTTTACCTTTTTCCTGTTTTTATTCGATCTTAGGGCTTTTAATTTGTGTTAGGGTTTGCTTTTATATTAACTCCGTTTGAATCCTGTATCTTATGAGTTATGAGAAATCGTTAGGGTTTATTTGTTGTTATGTTGTAATTACGCCCATCGTTAATTTATATGTAATTCATCGATTCTTGTAATTTTAGCTCTTTTTGGATTATTCTCTCTGTTTAGGCTTCAATCGACGTCGTGTCTCACTGATTTAGGTTCTTTTCGGATGATTCTCTCAGTTTAGGCTTCAATCAGTGTCGTCGAGTCTTACTGATTCAGATTTTTTTTACTATTCTTTGAGTTTAGGCTTCAACTGGCGTCAAGTATCACTGATTCGGGTTTTTTTATTGTTATTTGAGCTTAGCTTCAACCGGCATCGAGTCTCACTGATTCAGGGTTTTTTTCGGATTATTCTCCCAGATTAGGTTTCAATCGGCGTCAAGTCGCACAGCTTCTATAAGGTTTGTTTGGTTATATTTTGTTATGTTAAATACAACAGTTGATGTTTCAATTCAAATTGTGTATAATATTATTATTATCAGTTTCATTGCCAGAAGGCGGCTAGTGATGGGAAGAATAAGGGGACTGCGAAGGCTGCGGTTTCAGGTCCGGTTGTTGGACAAGTGAATACGCAGGTGATGGCTACAGTTGCTTCGAATCAGAATTTTGCGTTGTTGAATCAGGCACAGCTGGGGTTGAATTCTATGTATGGAGGGTTGTTGAATGCGAATGTGGGGTTACTTGCAGCGAGTCCGTTTTATGCTTCTTTAGGGTAAGTGGGTGGGGTTGGTGGTGCGCAAGGTGGACTAGGCCGTTAGGGAGTTATTATGCTGGTGCATCGGGTGGGTTGAATGCTGGTGTTGGCAATGCGCCATTGCTAGGAGAATATAGCGGGGTGTTTCCCTCCGTTCTACCAGGCATGGGTCAACATAATGCTTACCCCAAGAAGAAAGGGGAGTCTTCTACGCCTCCGGCTTTGGGTTCAGCTTCTGGATCCAGGTCTCATGGTGCTGGTGGCTCGTTTGGTGGTTATCCGTCTCATATATGGAAATTTTGTTGGAGGTGGAACTAGTGATGTGCTTAATGCGTTGGCTGCATATTTAAAATATTTTGAGGGTACCGCACGGGATGACTGGCAGGAGTATGTAGTTTACTGATATTCTAGAACTGATATTTGTATACATTCCTATACTTACTGTGATTTTTGCAACCAAATTAAGTATCAGTTTGGGTTGCTTATGATTACAGATTGCATGAAAGATTACGTAATGCTGAAACCCGTGAAGGAGCTTCGTTTGGATTTCTTTTTGGACCTGTCCTTCAGCTTGGAGTTGTCTCTAGAAGAAGAGTATATAATGAGGCCATAAAGTATGAAAAAGACCGAAATGGTGGATTCCTGTCACCCTTTGGATACTCATGTTTCACTGTAGCTTCAGCAGCTGATCATTGACATCTCAGAAAAAGATGGCTGCCTCCTTGAATCTGTTGAGGAAAATCCGAAATTTGATTTGCGAAAATCTGTATCAATACCGATAATGTCATTGATTCTGGAAAGGTTAGGAATTTGGTATTATCAAACTTGTATGACAACCTATTATTAAACAAAATTATTTTGTAGTGTTTAGCGGTTGATGACTCTGAATGGAATAACCAAATCGAGAAGCAACATCAGAAATGTCCATCCTCAATTGAGATATTAAATTCAAGGCAATGTCGTGAGTTGGGAAAAGAATCGGTTAGTTCATCCAAACAAATTGCCATTTATGTTAGTCTGTATTTCATTGAATTATATTATCTTATCTTATTATTTCTTCTAAATAAACTTGTATGTATTCTTGCAGCTATTACCTGATGAACCTGAAACTTATGCAAATGATGTGTCACCCAGTGAAATCGTTGCAGTGGTTCATCCTGTGTAAGGGAATAATGTGGAATGTACTCAGAGCAGTATGTAATTTGATCTTGAAAGATTTTGACTTAATTGTATCAGAGGTGACAAAGTCGGTGGGTTGGATAAGGTGTGAAAACGCATAACACAATACTTCTGAAATCGTAAAATATTTAGTGAAGATTTAGTGCGTCATATGTTATTAGAAAAACTGTGTTAGTTCGTTAGTGCTGTACTTGATTTGAATAAAATGTAGGAAGAGATGGATAAAAAGAGATGGATAAAAAGAGTATCGTTCCTAATGTAGTTATTTACAACTCGTTAATAGGAGGGTATTTTAGGGAGGGAAAGTTGCAAGAGGCTTTTAAATTGCACGATGAGATGCTAGATAGAGGTCTTGTACCTGATGATAGAACGTATGATATTCTTGTTACGGGTAAAGTCAAAGGGGTTGACTCGATGATGGAAGCTTCGATTTAAATATGAGTTCATTAGTACGATGGTTTGACTTTAGACGGCATTGGATGAGGTCGATTGATTGGATGGATCTCTCACCCTTTCATTGATAGAGAACCTCATCTCTCGTGCAGCATTGGAGGTACGTTATGATCACTTGCTTCTTTATGTCATGCAGTTGAACTTTTTTTTATCCACTTAATGATTGTTAGATAGTTCAAGAGACAACAATATGTTAAACCTGCGAGTCGAAATATATTTGCAACTTCTAATTGTTTTATGGTAAAAAAATTACTGTGCTCTCATCTTGTTGGTCAATGGTAATAACTTATATTCTTCTATACCTTTAGAAAGATATGTGCTGATCAAATGTGTTAACGTTTTGGTCCTTATATCATATGATAGAACTCATAAAACTGCATTAGGAAAGTACAGCTTGACTCCAAAAGTCAAACAAACTATGTTTATTTTGAACAAACAGATGTAGGAGGTTTTATACAATAAGAATGCACTTTTAACCCGATTGGCCCAATAAGCTTTACATGATTCCATGAAATATTGATACACTTTAAGTACTAATTACATAGCTATACAACTTTCTGTTGTTAATAGATGTGGCCTGGATTGGTAAAAACTGCAAAAGAAGGAGGCGTAGACGTGATTGAAACATACGTATTTTGGAATGGGCATGAACCATCACCAGGCAATGTGAGTGGCATTTTAAACCTTTACACACTGCAAAATGAGCTAACCTTGACTTTCTCAAAAAGTCAAATTGCTCGTTTGGATTGTCTGAATGTTGACTGATTACTCGTTTTGTGTTTTCTTCGTGTGGTTTTGTTAGTACTACTTTGGTGGAAGGTATGATTTACCCAAATTTGTGAAGATAGTTCAGGATGCCGGTATGCGTTTGATTCTTCGGATTGGCCCATTCGTTGCTGCAGAATGGAACTTTGGGTGTGTCCATGACTATTGTTTCTCAATTATATTTCAATGTTCAGTTTTTTATGCTTTAAAAATTAAAACAGTCGCAATTTATGCGGTCGCAAAAACGTCGCAACACGATCGTCTCAAAACAAAGTGGAGCGGTCGCAATATTTGCGATCATTCTAACAGTCGCGAAATCCGAGTCGCAAAAAGTAGAAGCGGTCGCAACTTAGTCGCAATACGGCATTTGCGTCGAGTGTTTTTCCGTCTACTTTTCCAGTCGTAAAACGGTTGCAAAAGGGCAATTGCAACCGTTTTGCGACCGGAAATGCGGTCGCAATTGCTCAGTTTTCTAGTAGTGTTATTTTCATATCATAAAAACTAAAATCTAAATGGTGGAAAAAGGAACACATATTATATGATTACTAATTAAAAAAAAACAAAGACCCAAAAACATATACCTGAGAAAGTACATAAATTAAAACGTGCCTATATCATATGGTGTATATGAAATGAGAGGTAGCCATCAATGTGGCGCTAGGTGGCAAATGCATCTTTTGAAGATTGGATTAGATTCAAGAACGAATTTTAAATTCGAAATTCTTATTAGAGGTAGCAACCATTCGAATTTTTATTGTATTCAAAATGGTGATTTTCGATTCAGTTAAAAAAATTATTAATTCAAATTAATAGAATCATAAACAAATGAAAAAAAAAAACTAATAATTGTGAAGAAGCAAGTGATGTTTATATGGTTCTTTTTTCTTTTTCAATACAGGGTATTTAAGGCAGAGTTTTACTAGTTTTTGTTAGGCCGTGTGGTATGGTTTCCGAGCCCCATCTTCCATCCCATCCTTCCACTTTTCATCCCAATTAAGGGAGTGGTGATTCATTTTCCCCCCTCCTCTTTTCCCTTCAGTTTCTACATAGGATATGGGGTGTGGGGTCCTATGTGGTGTCGGTAACGATTGGGAACACCCTTTCCTTTAAGTCGGTATCGGGACAAAGAGGTGGAGTCTACCGAGCTCCCCGAAGGATTTCTATTGTTTTTTAATGTAGAAAGTGAAGGGAAAAGGGAAGGGGGACACCACCCCCTTGATGGGGATGAAAATGGGAAGGATGAGATGGATGATGGATGCTTGTGGACCACACCTCACAACCTTATAAAACAATAAAAATCATTTGGGGATCTCGGTGGACTCCTCCCCTTTGTCCCGATACTGACTTGGGGGGAGGTTGGTGTTCCACATCGATACCAATGCCACATAGGACCCTGGCCCCCTTCTTATTCCCACACCCCATAGCCTTAGGTTAAAGGGAGTGGTGTTGGTAAGGGATTTGGGGGCTGAGGTGGCTCGGTGTCACCGACGAGAACATCATCCCCCCTTGAGTTTGTGTCAGGAAAAACGAGAGGTGACCACCGAGCTCCCGAATCTTGTTTTGTTCCTTTTGTTGTTGACTGCTAAAGGGAGGAGGGGGGGTACATCCCTAAATGAGGGGAAAATGAGAAATAGAATGGGAGTATGACGTGATGCTGAGATGAAGAATTGGGGAGTAAGAGAGTATACCCCATAGCATTAATGCCAAATAACTAGCTATTACATCATTTCTTTATTTCGTAATTTAATTCATACCTATTCCCTTAAAGACAGCAGATCCCAGATGTCCGCGGGTTGAAAGTTGTGCAGGATATCAACATCACGCGAAGGATTACATCATAGGATGATGTCATCATAAAGAAATCTTGGTGCGTGAGTCAACGCGCGAAATAATCGAATAACATCGTCCTAAAGTACGATGATGTACGGACGATCAAGAATAAGGAAGATCCGATCAAGAACAGAGCACGTGTTGCGCCATTCAAAGGACAACACGTGTCAGGGGTGGTCCAATGACCCCTGACAGTGAACAGTGATGTGACTGCTTCCATGTTCCCTCATGCTGCAGTGTACAGTACCCGTCAGAACATGTACAAGCATGTCCACATGCTGCCCATACATCATGTCAGACGCCACCAGTTAGTCAACCATGTCGCGTCAGACGAAGCGCCGTCTGCGTCCAATCATATTGCGCCACATGGAATTACGTCAGGACGATACATGCTTTCTCTCACATCAGCATTAAATGTCACCTGACCCCTTATCCACTTTGTGGGCCGGAGGTGACCAAGCCCACTATTTGGGCCCAAATCCATGGACGCGATAAATGCCCATTATGCCTAGCCCATGCATTCTCTATAAAAAGGAGGCTACATCTCCTTTGTAGGGATCAAATTTTTTACATACACAAAGAATACTCGTAACCTCTCTCTGTACACGTAAACATTCAAGATATAAAATCTCTTGTTTCTATTGAACGTAGGTCAAACTAGACCGAACCACTTAAATCTTTTTGTGTTCGTTTACTACCACGTCTTGTTTCTACCTTTTCATTATCCCTGAGGGTTCGGTTTAAGTCACGAGTGTGAGTGAAGGATTATAATATGAGCAAACACGAGTATCAAACCCGACTTATCTCTTGTTTAAAGTGAGTTATACGCGTTGTTTCTTCACTTCACTATACTATAAGATTGGGTGAATCATTGAACCAGAAATGCGGTATCTAACTAATTGAAACAAGTTTGGGTAAATCATTGAACCGGAAATGCACAGGGGGTTACTACTTTTACATGTTAATTTAGTTTTAAAAGCTACAACTTTCCACAATTCCTTATGGAGATGACCTTACTTCACTATACTATAAGATTATACTTTTGACCTACCAAACGACATCGATCAGCTTTAGGGACACATGCAGTTTTTTTTTTTAGTTTTTAGCCGGAGGCACGACAAGTGCCTACTAGGCATAGCCCGTGCCTTGCAATTTTTTACCATAAAACCCATTTTGTTAGTTTTTCCATGTCAAGATACTCAAGTTCATATCTTATGATCCTCGTAACTCATTTCCTAACCTAAGATAAGTTTCTGTGAAGTATTTGGAGACCACTATTTTTATTCTATTTTTATTAGCTTTTGCTTGTCAACTCAACACACTGTTGTCTTTTAGTTGTCGAAGGGAACCACCACTTTTTCGTGTCTTGAGGAGACCATTATTTTTTTATTCTATTTTTAGGACTGGGCTCATGACGTGTCATGCTGGTAAAGGATGTGTCTTGCAGGCATGACCCGTGGCTTGACGTGCAAGTTGATAGTTTTTTGTTTTCTTCGCGATGAGGAGGTTTTGCTTCTTTTTGATCTCCTTCCTTTGCGCCTAATACCGGACCCTAATACCGGACCCCATGGGTGGTACCAGTCCCCAATTAGGACTTTTTTTTCAAGTTAAACAGATAACGGACGGAAAATTCGATGGGTCAGGCTCGGTTTCAATGTTAGTTCGATGTCGATCAACAGTGGGTTTGATCAGATAGGGAAACCCAACAGGTGTGTCGCGGTAGAAACGAAAGAGCGGGAAGCTAAGGAATACGTTTTAGCGACCGAAAGACGGATCAACATGTGATTGTTGTCATTGTTGATGGTTGATAAGCAAAGGATTGCATCTAGGTTGTGTGTCAATATAGTTTCGGTGTTCATGGAGTTGAACGCTGTTGGAATTGGTTACCTTCTCTCAATTAAAAGCTCTCTTAGTTAAGTTTCTCTGGGTTATCAATATTGGTTAGTATTTGATTCAACGATGATGTGCCATCACCGTGTGTCGAGATGGACTAAACTTCGTGTTTCATGATAGTTAGTAGGTTGATCAAAAGAAGAAGACTTGTTCAAAGCCAGTGGTGAAAGATCTTGATCAGATCTTGGTGAACCCTTTGATCCAATTTAGTTGAAGGCAGTTGATAAGTTATCCCTTCTTCCAGATAATCGAGTTCCATTATTGGTTGAGTTCAAGAGAGTGCAAACTATGGACTTGAGTTCAAGAGGAAGAAACAATCGAGCTAAATGTATTACCGACATTAAAGATGCCTAAGCTGTGTTCAAGAATGGCAATGAGTGAAGTCGGTGTTGAGTAGGAATGTGAAAGATCCAACACCAACCCGGTATGAAAATTGTAGTAGAAGGAGGTTTGAAATTGATATCAAGAGGGAGTGTGAAAATTGTAGCGATATCAACTCGAAGGGCTAAAGTAGAAGGACTAAATGAGTAAAATAATGATTAAGTTTGTTAATTTATTATTTGAATTATCTATTATGTGACGCCCACACCTAGATAAGGATGCACCATACACAATTGATATCAACTTACCGGAGAACCACTTATTTCATTAACATAAACTGCAAGGTACAAGAGTTGGAAACTTAAGAGTACAAAATTCAACAAACTATTCTTAACCCGAGATATACATCATCAAAACACACTAACTAGCATATCCTATTCCATTGGTCATATAGTTTCCTGGTAAACAACATGTACAAGCACTAGCCTTCACTACCTGCGACACATGCTTAAAAATGACGTCAGACAATGCTGGTGAGTTCATGAATATACACAAGTTGTAAAACACATCATTTCATCATTCATGACTTGTACCCACCTATGTCATTATAACCTTTAATCCACGCTGGCACCCATGCATAGGCCCCCGTGACGGTGTCACCCTTGTAACTTCCAACATCATACAATCAATGCCCATTACACACAGGTGTAATAATGACAAATCCTGTCGTAGCAACACGTATAAGGGACCACAGATATCGTGTGTAAGTGTGATTAGATTATATACATGCGTACAACGATCACGAGTGCAATATTAAAAAATTACCAGTTTAGACAAGCATGCTCACATTTGAAAACATTCATAAAACTCACCTGTTTCTTAGCTGCTTAGCACTTGGTATTCCAATCGAAACTATCTAAGGGTCCTGCTACACTTACATCATCCTAGGTTAGGTAATGGTACACCTAACTCGTTATTATCATGGTTGGATATTGGTTAATGCTATCTTGTTTAAGCATGGGTGATCAGTCCATGCCTAACTATGACTAGGCTACCTAATACCCACCCCTAATACCTAAAAATAATAATACTAAACTACCACTAATAAAAATAATAATTGACAAAGCATAAACTTAAACGAGAACATACCTCAAAACTATCTACGGCAAGTTGATGTAGCGTCTCTCAACTCGTGCTCCTACTCGTGCTCTAAAAAAGACTATTACAACACCTAACGGAGTATCGTAGGCTCGGGATTCTCTTATACTAGAGTATTCCCAAATAAAACTGCTGCTATCCTAATTGATATACTGAGTCCTATTTATAATGATTGTTGGTCGGTGGAAAACTTTAAAGGTTCGATGTGGGACAGAATTGTCAAGGGTGCTAGTGAGCTTATTTTCATATAAACACTTTCTATTCGATGTGGGACTCTTTTAAAAGTAGGATTCAATAATATGGGACATCCTTATTTAGAAGCACTAACTCCTTTTTCTAAACTCACGATATGAGTTATATACTTAATTATAATTATGATATTTCAAAGTTAAGATTTATTATTATATTATTATAATTAATTCAGTTGCTTCACTCGTTTTTCTCGTATAACTTTTAAATTATAACGTTCTATGAACTTTCGTATATACTCTTAAGACGAACTAATTTGTATCTACGCTTTGACCTAAGTTCCATTAAAAACGGAGTAGGGTCAAATATAATATCTTTTATTAGTATCACTAAGTGGTCTCTTATAATACTAAAGGCTCGACTAGATTCTTATATCTCAATTAGGCGTGCTATTCATTATCCAACAATATAAATTTCACAAACATTTCTATTTTATTTGATCACAAAACAGGGTATTACAACTCTCCCCACCTTATAGAAATTTCGTCCGCGAAATTTAGATGAAGAGGTATGGGTATTTTTGTTTCATCTCGTCTTCCTTTTCCCAAGTTTCTTCAAGTCCTCTCCTTGCGTCCCACTTGACTCGTACTAGCGGAAACTCACGATTTCTTAGTTTCTTCACTCGTCGATCTACGATTTGAATGAGACGCTCCGTGAAATTCAACTTGTCGTTAATCTGGACTTCTTCCCAAGGCATCTTTAGTGACTCATCTACCATACGTTTTCTTAAGTTGGACACGTGAAAGGTGTTATGTATTCCTTGTAACTCCTCTGGCACTTTTAACTTATATACTACAAGGCCAATTCTTTCGATTATTTCAAATGGTCCAATATACCGTGGACTTAACTTTCCTTTCTTTCTGAAACGAATAATGTCTTTCCAAGGAGAGACCTTAAGTAGTACTTTATCACTAACTTGAAATTCTAAGGGTCTCCTTCGTCTGTCGGCGTAACTTTTTTGTCTATCTCTTGCAGCTTTCATCCGTTCTCGAATTCGTACTATTTTATTGGTAGTTTCTTCAGTGATCTCTGGTCCAGCTAGCGGATTCCTGCCAATCTCAGTCCAACAGACTGGCGAACGACACTTCCTCCCATATAATGCCTCAAACAGAGCAGCCTTGATGCTTGAGTGATAGTTGTTGTTGTATGCAAACTCTATCAGTGGTAAATGTTCATCCCAGTTTCCTCTAAAATCTATTACACAAGCCCTTAGCATGTCTTCTAGGTAGGCCTGTAAACGAACCGAACGAACACGAACACAGGCGTGTTCGTGTTTGTTCATTTAACTTTAACCGAACACGAACACGAACATGAACACATAATCGAACACATTTTTGTGTTCGTGTTCGTTCATTAAGAAATTAGTCGTGTTCATGTTCGTTCATTTAAACCTAAACGAACAGTTCATGAACATAAACGAACACAAATGATCAATACAAAACGAACACAAACAAAAACAAGTTAATAGTGATTCATGAACATAAATGAACGTTAAGGTTAGGGTGGAGAGCGGCTGTGAAGTGTGGAGCTGTGAGGTGTGGAGAGCGGTTGATAAGTGATATGTTTAGAATGTTACGGTTAGGGTTAAATTTTTAGAACATATGAATTAAGGTTACTTAACAAAAGGAAATAAATAATAAAAATAAAGTTAAGTTTAATTAAACGAACATAAACGAACAAAAATAAAGGAACAAAAATAAACGAACATAAACGAACGTTCATGAACATAAATGAACGAACACAACGTGTGTTCATGTTCGTTCGTTTATTTAAACGAACAAAAAATTGTGTTCGTGTTCGTTCATTTATTTAAATAAACGAACATAAACGAACTTCCCGCCGAACAGTTCACGAACAGTTCATGAACGTTCGGTTCGTTTACAGGCCTACTTCTAGGGTCTGTATTGTCCTTTCACTTTGCCCGTCGGTTTGTGGATGATATGCCGTACTTAAATTTACTTTAGTTCCTTTTGGAAGCTTTTCCAAAATCTTAAGGTAAAACAGTTATCCCTATCGGATATGATGGATATAGGTGTACCATGACGAATGACAATTTCCTTAACATAAATCCTTGCTAATTTGTCCACCTTATAATCTTCTCGTATGGGTAAGAAATGAGCAGACTTGGTTAGGCGATCTACTATAACCCAAATGACATCATGCCCAGACTTAGTTCGTGGAAGTTTGGTAATGAAATCCATTGTTATCATCACCCATTTCATTCAGGGATCTCAGGTTGTATTAAACATCTTGCATGTTTCTGATGCTCTGTTTTGACTTGTGAGCACGTCAGGCATTTCCCCACATACTTAGCTATTGCTTCTTTCATGTCTGGCCTCCAATATTCACTCTGAATATCCTTATACATCTTTGTACTACCAGGATGCATTGTATACTTAGCTCTATATGCTTCTTCCATCACCTTATCCCTTAGTCCTCCCGCAATGGGTATCTAGATCCTATTGTGAAATCTTAATATTCCATCTCCCCCTTTTAACGAGGAGTTCTTGTTTTCCTACCATTCGTTCTTTATTAATCTGCTTATCAACCAATGCTTGGGCCTGCGCATCTTTAATTTGCTCCATTAAACTAAATCTCACTTCAATCCTTGATGCGCGTATTCTTAGAGGTTTTGTTTTGTTCTTACGACTAAGGGCATCCGCCACTACATTAGCCTTTCCAGGATGGTAACGAATTTCACAATCATAGTCATTTAACAACTCCATCCATCTTCTCTGTCTCATGTTTAACATCTTTTGTTCAAAGATGTACTTAAGGATCTGATGATCAGTGTAAATCTCACACTTTGCACCATATTTGTTCAAAGATGTACTTAAGGATCTGATGATCAGTGTAAATCTCACACTTTGCACCATATTTGTTCAAAGATGTACTTAAGGATCTGATGATCAGTGTAAATCTCACACTTTGCACCATATAAGTAGTGTCTCCATATCTTAAGGGAAAATACTAATGCTCCCAATTCTAAATCATGGGTGGTGTAATTCTTTTCATGAATTTTTAATTGTCGAGATGCATAGGCAATAACCTTCCCTCTTTGCATCAACACACACCCTAATCCATAGTGTGAAGCATCACAATATACTACAAAATCTTCGGTACCTTCAGGTAGTGCAAGTATTGGAGCACTAGATAGCTTCATCTTCAGAAGATTAAAAGCCTCTTCTTGCTTGTTATTCCAGACAAATGGCGTATTCTTCTGGGTCAAACTTGTCAGTGGCATTGCTATCTTAGAAAAAATACCCAGCTAAGCCTAAGAAACATTGAATCTCTGTGAGGTTCTTTGGTGTCTCCCAATTCTTAATTACTTCAATCTTTGCAGGGTCCACTTGTATGCCCATTTCATTAACCACATGCCCTAAAAATTGGACTTCCCTAGTCCAGAATTCACACTTACTGAACTTAGCATAAAGTTTCTCTTCTTTTAGCAACTTAAGAATGGCACGGAGATGTCCTTCGTGAGCTTCTCTATTCTTAGAGTATATGAGGATATCATCTATGAAAACAATCACAAACTAATCCAAGTATGGCTTGCAGACTTGGTTCATAAGGTCCATGAAAGCGGCTGGTTCATAAGTGAGTCCAAAAGGCATAACTAGGAATTCATAGTGACCATATCTTGTTCTAAAGGCAGTCTTTGGTATATCTTCTTCAGACCTTAAATCTATCTTCAAGAAGTAACTTGCACCATGTAGTTGATCAAATAGGTCATCGATCCTTGGGACGGGATATCGATTCTTTATGGTGATCTTGTTCAGGTCTCTATAATCAATACGCATTCTCATTGAACAATCCTTTTCTTGACAAAGAGAATAGGCGCTCCCCAGGGCGACGTGCTAGGACGTATGAATTCTTTGTCCAATAACTCATGGAGTTGGGTTTTTAACTCTTTCATTTCAGTCAGGGCGAGGCGGTACGGGGCTTTAGCAATAGGGGTTTCTCCAGGAATCAAGTCTATTCTAAACTCAATTTGTCTATCAGGTGGTAGTCCAGGAAGATCTTTAGGGAATACCTCCGAAATTCGGACACTACTGGTATCTCTTCAAGCTTATTTTCCTCCATAGTTTCCAAGACATATACTAGGTAAGCTAGATGGCCCTTTTGAATACACTTAGATGCTTTTATTCTGGTAATAAAACTTATGGGTTTACTAGGTTTCTCCCCATGAATTATCAAAGATTTCCCCTAAGGGTCCTTAATTTGAATATGCTTCTTATCACAAAATATATGAGCTTGATACTTAGCTAACCAATCCATTCCTATTACTACATCAAATTCTTCAAGTGTCATTGGTAGCAAGTCTATGGGAATCGAGGTATTACTAATCAGGATAGCGCAATCCTTAATAACACTTACAATTTCCTCTTCCCTTCCATTTTCCAGTTCGACTATAAAGGGTTTATCTAATTTACTAGGAATCTGATTAATCAAAGCTCTAAATTGCTCAGATATAAAACTTCTACCAGCACCAGTATCAAACAATATTTTAGCATAGAAGTCGTTTAGGAGAAACGTACATGTTATAACATCTGGGTTCCTACGAGCTTCTTCCGTGTTCAAAGCAAAGGCTCTTCCTCTAGCTCTATTGGGTTCCTCCTTTTTCTTAGGACACTTATTACTAAAGTGGTCCGACTCTCCACAGTTAAAACACTTGCGAGGTTCTTTACAATCACGATAGATATGCCCAGGTTGCTTACAATTTTAACAAACTAACTGATTACATGGACTAGAATGTTCCTTCCCACAAACTGGGCATCTAGGTGGGGGTCCCCGTTGCCTCTTAAAATTCCTGTCATTGGTTTTCCTCTGGTCTTGGTAGTTGTCCCATTTCCTTTTTGGATTAGGATCTGGGGTTTTCTTCTGTTGTATCTCAGCAACGATGGTTGCCCCGGCTTCTACTGCTTCAGAGTAGGTGGTCGGTTTGGTTGCCTTGATAAATGTGCGGTATTCTGAAGGTAGTCCACAAACAAACCTCCTAATACAATTCTCCTCTGTTGTTACCAGATGAGGCACCAATCTGGACATTTCGTTCCGAAAATCTTAGCATTTTCAATTCCTACCACTATACGATATGAACGGAAAGTGCATAACATTATCAAACAACATACGTTATGGCGTTTCATTAAGAAAACCAAATCATAGAGGAATATTCATAACCCTACTGAGTGACAACGTTAATCGACCCAATCCAATCTTTTTTAAGGTTTTGAACTTTCAAAACTTCCAACAAATCCATCGTCTCGGCCTGGCTATATGATGTTATCAGCAAAAGACCAAGCCACAACATAATAAGGGTCAAATCCAAGTGGCAACCGAACAAGTCTAAAAAAATGCTCAATAGTCTTTGTGACGTCATTACATAATGGCATAACGCATTCGGAATATCTATACCTTTATCCACCAAGTTCACTCTAGTTGGAAGTCTACACAACATCAACACCCGCCATGCACAAATGTTTACTTTTCTACGAATAAATTTAAACCAAATGGTCTTTCAAGTCCCCATCACAAGGAGATAATCATCAATGAACTTTCGAAGTTGTGAGGAATATAATAATCACAAGGAGATAATCATCAATCAACATGTAATGAAATAGTTGGAAGCAAATATAAGACGTTAACAATTCAAGAAACGCGGTTTAGTCATTAAAAGTTCGAAAGGTAGATATGTTGTGTTAAGGATCAATATTTGAAGGCATATGTGAGTTTCCATGTGTTGCTATTTTTAGCCCGTTTTCGTTGTGATTAGACAATGGATGTTCTAATAAGCTTGTACTTCACTTTTTTATTTCGGTGTATGTTATAAACGTAAATGGAAAATTAGTTATTGGATTGCTAGTACTTGGGCTGGATATATATCTCAATTGAATAAAGGCCTAAATTGTATTTCATGTTTGGAACTTGAAGAGAGTTTTTCTCGATAAATAATTTAAAACACAATCAAATATACATGTCAGTTTCCATCCGAAATTTTTACGAAGGATATCAAGTCTCTCAGGGGTTTTTTTTGGTATAGGAACAAGTTATATAATAAATTAATTGTATATATGGTCGATATGGGGTGATGTTAATTTGATGTAAGGTTCAACTGTTGTGGCGTTAAGGCTGACCCTTAGTTTTTGTTAGGGTGGCCCATGTGTGGATAAGGGTAAACCTTCGGGGGAAAACTGGAGATTAAATATCCACAATAAGATTTGAATCCTCACCACACCTAAGAATTCACCAATGGGCTGAAAGGATAATCCTTGATAACTAATACCGTACTCTGCATTGTTATGTGCAAACATCAAGACAAATATCATCAATACTCTATTGGGGTGCCAATCCCCTTATGGTGGAGTGGCACCCTTCTTGCTTTCCTTATGGGATGTAAGGAGTTCGAGTCCTGCCGGCACTAAATGCTGTTAGTGGGCCGGGTTTTACCGCAGTGGGCCTTCGGGCACCAGGTTTTTCCCTGGAACTGGTGTGAAATTATTGGTGGACCCGGGTTACTCTCGGGGTACTCTTTTGTCCAGTGGGTACTTCGTGAGTGATCAGGATTGATTTGTTAGCTGTTAAAAAAAATACTCTATTGGGGCAAATATCAATCAACTTTAAATGCATCATTTGTGTATTATGTGCAATGTTGCAAAAGTCGCTAGGCACTCTTTACTCGGGGAGTTCTCGGCCTAGGCCTAGACTACTCGAGCCTCGACAACCTACCTTGTAGTGATTACTCGGGGAGTACTCGGTTTCCTAGACCTTGTTTTACAACAGTGATTATGTGAAATGCTTGTTTATTAACGGTTGCATATATAATTTTGCATTTATGATAAAAAGGATATTTATTTTATGTGTTTATTTATTTTCAATCCTTTTGAGCATATGAAGGGTATGATTAGCTTGGGAAAGTACTGGTCAATGTTCAAGATCGTTTTACTTGAGATGTGCATTAATGGGTAGGTCCTTGGTCCTTAGTTCTTGTCTTTTAGAATCATTATAACGATTAAAGGAAGATGTATCATGTATGTCGGAAGTGCTTAAACTTAGCACATCTTGGCCCTCCACTTGGCAGGTTTTGGGTTACTTTCCTAAAGTCCAATGTCTAGTGGACCTCGATTACACCTGAGAGAGGTAGGTTGGTCATGCTGGATTCAACGACGTCACGACGCTCGTCCAAATATATGATTGCTATTAGGAAAGTTTATTAGAAAAATATGTAGACGAATTATAGCTTCTTGTCAAAATATGAATATGTTACTTTTCCTTAAGCGTTGTATTTTAATAAAGAAAGAGCAAAGTTTTGTTTTATTACGTGTGGTTTGTTCATTTTAACTATTAATTGAATGTAATCCCCACATGTTTGACCCATTGAGTTGATGTGCTTTCTAGTTTCAATCATCTAAATCAGTGGCAAAGGATTTAAAGGGTCAGGGGTGGCCCTACCCCCCCCCCCCCTGTTTTTTTTGGCGCATTAATGGAAATTTACGATTTTTGTAGGTAAATTGAGTCCGGCTCTCGCCGATTTGCCACTGCCGATCGAAAGAAATTGAGTCTAGCCCCCCGGATTCGAAAACCTAGCTTCGCCCGTGATTTAAATCCAATCGAATAACATCATTTACATTAACGAAAATGCCCTACACATAATGGGCACGTGTGTGGAGTTTAACTATGGTCTAGAAACTTGAAAATCCCTCACAAATATACACATTAGCATCAAGACACAAACTTTTTCTCACAAACCTTTTTCTTAGGTAATCGTTTATTAATATCCCATGACCTCTTTACATTTCTACATAATCATGTTTACTTTCCCATCTATGTCTCATCACCAATTTATCCTTTTTCATAACTAATTTGGTTAACATTATTGTATAAATATATATAACATAATTAGAAAAATATAACACCAACACTAACTCCTTGATTTATTATTATTCAACAGAAATGCCGAATGGCAGTCTACAACCATAAAGGATGAAGCATAACACCAACACACACAAAGGTACATCAATAGAGATACCATGACTCTCTCCTTGAATTATTTATAAGTTACAGGAAATCGACCATATACAAGACATGGTTTTGAAATTCCTTCATCAGACAGTAACTGCTTTAACAGCAGAAAGCAACCAATCCTCAGGCTTCACGCCACCTACAAATTAATGGAAAGCAAAAGATGGAATTAGTAAAAAAATGATAATAATAACATGCATGTCAAACTATATGATTAACCATATTAATATCATTGTATAACTTCTATACTCATATACGAAACACACATGTTTATTTATGAAAAGTGTTTTGAGTAATAGTTATCCCGACCTACCCGACACACTACTACATGATGCATTTAACGATTTTAAATATTAGTTCACATATATGTTGGGCAAGACAAGCTTTATCATTACAGTAAGCTTACCCACGAATGAGAATTTTGGTAAACGGACATACTCCGGACACCAACTAGGCTCTACGCACTCGCGAATCTGCAAGAATATTAATACACCATTATTAGAAGTGATTAAATTCAATAAACTATTCAAAAAATAGTTAATAATATCAAATATGTATAACAAACTAAAGATTATGAGTTTATCATAAAAATATATTACAAAAAATAATAGTGACAAACCTCGAGTTCCTTGGTGAAACACAAACGAACTTCTTTAATGACATTATCGTTTTTGCAGACCAATTGAGGCTTTGCGTGGAAAGCATTTTCAATAGCAGAAATAATGCTAGCTGATGAGTATGTCTTTGAGTTTGAAGGTTTAACATTTGCTTGTAAAAGAACTTCCTATAAATTACAGGAGATACATATATAGGATGTATTAATAAATGGGAACAAAAATAATATCCTTTACTATATTAAAATCTAGCAATTAAAGTTCACAATCTATAAAAATAAAAATAAAAATAAAAAACGTTACCGTGACATTATAGTTGAAATACAATTTAAGGGCAGTCGCGAAATACACATATTGGAAAGAAAAGCCGGCACATGTACCATGTTGCTCTGCGAATAAAATGAAGCCGGCGAGTTAATAAAGCATTTAGAAAAACAAACAAAAAAAGAGCAAAAATATATATAAAATGAATGATGCAACTGGAAGGAAGCTAGAGGCTTACCCCACTGATCAGCCCAAAACGATTTTATTTCGTTATTGCATGATGATACATCGTTGCAACTTAGGATCGGCCAATACGTGTGCATTTCATTAATCATTGGATTAAGCTACATTTTGGAACAATAATATTAATGCATAGACAGATAGTTTCATAAATAATTTCTAATGCAGCTGTTAAACATAATTATTTAAATACATATGGTACTAAAAACATGTATCACTTGTTAGTGTAGATATTAGTTGAAGATGTTGGTAATTTGAAAATAATATATCAAGAGTATCTCCGAATATCAATACTTTGTATATTTGTATAATCGAGTCAGTATATCGGTTATATGATGTTAGTCCGGGTTTAGTAAGGTAACATGCGCGTCATTAGGTTAGTTGATATACCATGAGCTTTCTATCGTACCATCATTTGATAATAATACTGTAGTGTGTATTTGTATGTTTAAGTGTTTTTTGTTCTTCATCGTTCCACTTTTACGGTTCCATCCAACTACATTCAACTGATCCCAGGCAACAGGAGGTAGTATAGTAATTTTGTCATATATATGGTATTATGGTTCTCCTTTCCTTAATTGTAATCCTTGAACTAGTGAATATACATTTTTTATTTTGTGTCTTAATTCTCTTTAGCAATTATTACATGAAAACAAGTTGATGGATAATATATAACAGAATACTCGAGAATATTGTATTAAAAGAATACCTCTGCTTCATCAAAAGCAGGACCTTCACAACATGATGGCCATGTTCCATCATTGTAATCGGGCCATAGTCCGTCTGCAGCACAACATAGAGATCGATATATAGAGGTTACTCGCGTGTTCATTAGCTAAAAGAATGCGTAATGTTAATTTGTATAGAACACTTACGGATTGTGAATCCTGGTGGAGGACTAGAATTTTCCCTGGAAAACATAAGAAAGAATAATATTTTCATCATCATATTATAAATACAACTTTGAGAAAATAAATAATAATATATACATCTGCTTGAAATTGATTAATTAATTACCCTGCACAACAACCATTTTCAGGACAACATTTGTTCTCATGTGTTGAGCAGAAAGTGGCTGGCCATTGGAGAGCCAAAGTGTAGAAATCGAACTGGCTTGTTTGGGTGAGAGTCGACACTAGATGATCGACTGCTCTTGCGTTGGCGTAAAGCATTCCGGAGAACATAAGTGATAGGAAGATCATGGTGGTGGGAAGTGAAGCCATTGTTGTTGTTTGATTATTTGTTTGTGATGAAGGAGATGAGCTAGTTGCTGGTATTTATAGGCAGCATATGATCAAATTGGAGAAAAAAATATACTTGATATTTTTAAAATAGACAAAAGTGTCTATTCCAAGGAAATTTGGATTCAATAATTCATTCTATGATTGATAATCATACATATACTTAAAATTTAACTAATGACACTCTGAACTTTAAGTTTCATCGATAAGGACAACATTATTCACATAAACCATCATACATTTACATTTGATTTTTGCTCACATGAATGATTATGAGAGAATACATCTCTTTCAAGGACAATTTACATTTGGATGGATGGCAGGTAGACTGGCAACAAGCTACGTCGTCACTCTTTATGAATAGTGAAACTGAATCTACTAAAAAAAACACTTGCCCCAAGGGGGTCAAAATGTTGCTGGAACAACCCGTTGGACTCTGGCCATGAACATAACAACTTCTGATGCTAGAGAGCCAAAAGTAGTCAAAAGCCAAGGGGATAAAGGCTGTGTTTATCTTCACATGCTCTAACATATTTCTCAACTTTCTTTGACTCTCCTCTCATCATCGCTTGCCTAACCACAAAACTACTATCTCGAAACCAGACTAGGTGAGATAAACCCATAAGGTCCACAAAAGCATATTTCCGACCCGCCCAATCAAACACGAACACGTCCGGTGGGCGAAAAATAGATCTTCCCTCTGCCGGATCCTTTAGAAAATTAACTGGTGCCTCTTTTTTTTTTGATATCCCGTTTCCCTGAGTATATCCCATAAGGTATCCCGAACTAGATCATCAGAATATTTGAACCCGCCACACTGACTGCATGTTCTCCATATTTATCCAAGCAGGCCTCACAACAATCCAGACAAGGTTCGTCACATTAGAACATGGGAAATATCAAGCAATACTTAAGAATGACAGTAAAGAAATCCTGACATGTACTAAACCGCTGACATACGTTGCCCCAAACCTTCAATAAGAATGACAGTAAAGAAATCCTGGGCGTGGGGCCTGCAGGCGTTCCAGAGCTTGTGCGTATTCCTGGTCAAAGTTTTCTGAGGCTTGGTGGTGCCTGGTTATAGAAACCTTCTCCCATGCTCTGAGTGATTTTACTAAAAAGGGCATTCGTCAAAGTTTGCTAAGGCTTGGTGGTGCCTTGTTATAGAAACCGCCAAGATCAAAATCAAGGAGGGATTCGTGCAGGCGTTCCAAAGCTTGTGCGTATTCCTGGTCAAGGTCAGCAACCCCGGTGTTCCGCAACATGTGGTCTTACAACTTTGAAGACTGGACTCTGAAAGTCGCGGAAGCATAAACAACAACATCTTGGGCTGAAAAAAGGCCTAACCCTCCAAGACGCATTGGAAGGGACCCCATCCGCCACTGGAAGACACAAAAAATGCTCCACTCATACAATAATGTCTTCAATTGCTTCCCGTAGTCCTTTATCTAACCAAGATACCGCATTATACCAAGATACCGCATTATCCATCATGGGAGGTTGGCATGTCCGTAAGCCAAACTACAGCTTAGAAACCCCCATGTAGGACCGAAGCAAAAGGAGCTCGCTTTAAGGATCCCATAGGTAGGGGAGGCGCCCCATAAGGTCAACTGTACATGAGGCTCTCCTCACAAACCAACTCCGGCTCTTAATCTCAATTGGGAAAACCCCAGTTCTAACCTTCATCCCATTACACGTTAGCCAAAAAAACCTTTGTTTTATTTATATTGAGTTTAATCCCCAAGGACAAGCCCTTCCTAGCTGATAATGTCTAGAGCTTTAGTAACCTCTATGGCGTCACCAATAACCGTTCCATCATCCAGGTACCAAGCATGAAATGGAAGTTTCCAAATTTCTTGTACTTGAAGAACTAGAGGGTGCAAAGATGACGGCAAAGAAGAGGGGTCCCCATATTGAACCTAGTGGTGGCTCATATTTAGTCATTACTAACATATAACCTAGCTAGCTGAACATAAAGGAATTGAACCCACGGAGAAAAATGGGAAACGTACATTCCATGTGAGTGGAAGTGTGAATTTATGATGATTGGCTAAGTGAATTGCACTTAATTAACAATCAAGGTGATAGTTAAGAGTGTCACCCGATAACTTGCCGTGAACAAATTATTTTTAAGTAATAAATCATAGTTTAAATTACTAAAATCAAATTTTACTTATTGGAACAATGAAATCAAATGAAGATTATGTTTTAATTATCATATCACAGGATTAGTTCACCAGGATCGTTATCACATATTTTTTTTCGATACATCCAGAAGGTTCTATATACACATAAATATAGCTGAAGGTTTATTTAATGATTCTGACTGTCGCAACCTAACCTAAGAGCACCATAATGCATATCCCAACAAACCACTCTAAACCGTCACGTCACTATGACACATCATTTCAAAGCATTCCAAACCACAACTTATTTTTGTTTCTCCAACCCCAAACCATTCCAAACCCACACCTCATCACCTGCTTTTCCTATTTTATTCAACCCAATACCCAATTCGAAAAAAAAAAGAGGAAAAAAAAGAAAATAGGGGCGGACCGGTCCGGTATACTGGACAGACCAACCCTCTACTTTCCCCTCCAATGCACAAAATCCATTTTGATGGTCCGTATGATTTGGACTGACGGTATGCTCTAATCATCGGTTGATACACCATATTATACAAGCACTTACGTAATAAATAATATTTTTATTTACTCTCATGACTTGTAACTTTATCCATGTATCTAACTAGTAGTTAATCATGACCTTTGTTGCGGTGTCATAATTCATGATTAAGGTTAATATTATGGAAGTGTTAAAAACGATAACAATTCTAAAATAACAAAAGTAAGAAAAGATGATAAATAAGAAAAACAAAAACAAATACCGAGTCGGAAGATATTGTTACCGCATGAGCTAACGCTATTTTATTAGTTCATAAAACCAAGTTTTTAATATAAACAAAAAATGCTTGAGGACCCCCAAAAAAAATTAATAGTGTGAAGGACCCAAAAAAATAGACCAGACACACACTGCCACAAAAAATATCCAATAAAGATTTGTAGTGTCACGTTTTTAAATTGTTATGCATAGAATAGAGGTCAGTACACTCCCACCAAAAATATCCAATAACTATTTGTAGTGTTCACGTTTTTAAATTGTTATGCAAAGAATATAGGTCAATATTTCATGGGACGGTCCGTAATATACGGCTGTGATGTCCGTGATACACCGCCCAGCCAGCCATGTGCTGGACAAAAAGGATCACATTCGTGATATATATCGCAACTGTGAAAGAATATGTGTAAGGGTGGGTGTGTTTGTTTGGAGATAGGAGTAATGTTGTGATTTGTGAGTTTTTTTTATTGGTGGAGAATGATTTAGTGATAATGTGATAACCACCCAATAGAGGCGGATATAGAGCATATGCATGGTGGGCATGTGCCCACCGTCCTCTGGCCCAACAACCCAAGTAAAATTGTGTAATTCATGCTTTCTAGTCATTGCACTAAAGTGGTGTTTGAAAGAGCAATACACATGTTTTTTTTACTTAGGATTTTTTTCTTACTTATCTTTTCACGTATTTAATTTAGTTTATGTTTTTTTTTTTATTATTTTAACTTGACTTTAATAATTTAGTACTTGTGTTCCATGTTTTCTTACAATACTTATTTTTAAAAGATTATTCTTTTTTTTTTTGAACAGCAAATTTTATACCACCTTAATTTCACCATACCTTGCACGTGCAAGGATTGAACCCACAACCTTACATTTGTAAGGAAGGAC